>CAAKHD010002544.1:53696-67610 GCA_901007705.1 Fistularia tabacaria | reverse complement strand
GTTTAACCTGATTATTTGTTCCCCCCCCCCCCCACCACCCCCCAGATTATCGCCCCCCCCCTCCGCCCGCGCGAACACGCAAGGAATCCTCCACGGAGCCCGCGTCGTGCGCTCGCCGCTCGTATGCATTAGCGTGCGTGCGTGTTTGGATGTGATGAATGCCGCGCGTCCGCACGTGAAGGTGACCGGCGTCGACACGGTGCGAGGCGAAGCCCACGGGTGGGCTCTGCGCACGGCCCGGGTGAAATTACCACGAAGCTGCGGCAGCGAAGTTCTTTGGGGGCTCATTTGTCCCACGGCCCCTTCAGGTCCCTCATTTCTCAGACGAGCCGGACATTTCACCTCCCGGGTGAAAAGAAGAGGAGGAGGGAGGAAGAGGAGGCGGTTTGGGGGAGGGAGAACCGGAGCATCTTTGGCAACGGGCAGCCTCAGACGCTCCCAGGACCCTTACCCACACTGTGAGTTCACATCACCCGCAGGTACAACACACCCACGTGGTTTGAATCCTAATCTTTCACCGGAAGTGACGCAAACAGGTAAAGAGATTAGAAATAAATAATAATAATTGAATAAACTTAAGAGCTCCGATCAGTGTTGTTGTGCAATGGTCCAAAAATGGAATTGTAAATAGGTAAACTCTAAACAGTTTTCAAGAGTATACATGTAATGTATATAGATGACATAAATAGATAATATAAGCAAATGCTTTACAGCAAACGATCTTGTCACAGGTGCTAAAATGAACAGGTGGTCTGATAGGGATTTGGAAAACATTTGACTTAAAAAAACCCCCACTTCATCCGTCAATTCAAACCAATGGATGCTTTTTTAAAGGGTAGTGTATAATACTTGTCATTTTTTAATGTGTGATAGTCATTATATTTATTATTATTATTTATTTTCATTGTTATTTCTGTTACTACTACTAATAGTTCTACTCCTATTATCATCACTATCATTTTATTTTCTCTGTTTTAATCTATTGTTTTTACTCGCATAGTCTGTTTGCCTTGACCATATGGACTCAAATTATCAACTTGACAAGACTGCTATGTTCACCTCATCTTTATCCTGGCATTTACTTCTATGG
Organism: Fistularia tabacaria; assembly: GCA_901007705.1. Classification (NCBI taxonomy): domain Eukaryota; kingdom Metazoa; phylum Chordata; class Actinopteri; order Syngnathiformes; family Fistulariidae; genus Fistularia; species Fistularia tabacaria. Next base: position 66,520 of record CAAKHD010002544.1, on the reverse strand, counting down.
CTGGGACTCATTACCATGGTAACCACTAACATGGAGGCGACACTTGTTCACATCCTATCTGTTTATACAGAGAAATATGGTTATATTCTGACTACAATAACTGTGATAGAGCAAGGGGTGTTTCTGTGATGTGAATACATGGTGTCTCACAAACACACATACACTTGATTGCTGGCATAGGCCTACTGACTTTATCAACAATGAGTTCAAGTCAAATACATCTTATATGTAAGACTGAGGTGAAGGAAAGCAAAGGGGCTCTATTATTATTATTATTATTAATTTATATATATATATATATATAATATAAACTGTTAAGATACTGTACAGGAAAGTGATTCAGTGACACACACTCTCACACACACAGGCAATACTCACAGGCATTTACACACTTTATTATGCACCTGGTCAACAGCTAACAACATTATCCTTCCTTCACGGTGCAGCAGCAGGTTTCCCTGCTGTAGGAGTTTTTATTCACTAAAATGTATTTGATGACTTCCGTCACGATTTTGGGTACAAATCCAATTTAAATATATCTTTATTTTGGGTGGCATGTTGGCGCAGGCTTCTGCACTTACATCTCACAAGATGAAGCTCCTCCTTTTGATTCAAGGGGCCAACTTAGTACCTTCTGGAGCTTGAACAGAGCTCCATGGCCCTTCTTGGGTTCTTGTACCTAGTTTCCCCCCAGGTTCTCCTTCACTCCCCACAATCCAAACAGCCGGCAGGTTAATTGAAAAATAGACATTTTCCATAGGTGTGAAGGACAGTGAATTGTTGGAAGTCTCTGTTTGAGGACGGGCAAGCTCTTCAGAGTGAACTTGATCTCTATGCATTGCATTATTATTGTAACTCGTATTAGTTATCATTTTTGTTTTTAGCAACCCGACAATGATGGAAAATATGCAGCACTCCTGAGATAACAGAAACAAATAGGTTAGATACTCCTGATCCCCTCCTTGCATGGAAAAATGAATTCAAAACAATCTAATCTAGTGAGTCTGACGTGTGCAGAATCAATCAATAAATCAAGTGTAACTAAGTGTTCAGAATTCCACATCCTTATTTTTCAAATGTTGTTCTCATTGTTTTAGATGGGCTGTAAATCGGCTTGTAGAGAAACATGCCGTTTTAATAACTACTTAACCTAGCTATATTTTGGGTGGCAGCTATTGATTTTTCAGTTATCTCTTGTTAATTTGCCGCCATTTGCTGCAATTTTGTTGCCAGTCTACACATTAGATATCATACTTTTGAAAACAATAGTTGAAAAAAGAAGATATTTTTTTTACAGCTTTTGAATAATTATACTTTTAACGTAATTCCCTTCTTATTATTGGCTATATAGCACATTTTTAGCTAATCTCTCACTTAGTTTGGGGGATTATTATTTTTCTTTGCTCATTTTTAGTATATTTGGGCTTGGATTCCAATGTGGATATGTCAGCATTGACACACCGTAATTGTTATTTGAACATAAAGCTTCATATCCCTCCTCGAATCCCATGGCCATGTCTAAACGGTGGGATTTGATCAGCCGCCCGTCCGCTACCACCTCCTCTGTCTGACATGTGCTCACCCGTCCAGGTAGCACTGATACTTTTTTTTCTTTTTTCTCCCCCGGATATATACTGAGCAAACGAGCAGTATTTCAAGTATATGTTTGTGTGTCTGAGTCCTGCAGTGTGTTCTTGTGTGTACTTGGTATGACAGGCTGATTAGACGCAGCGGTGTCTCCTCTGTTCTCTGCGCTTTGTGTCTGTTTCATTACCTGTCATCCTCCGCCAGGGTTCTGCCCCGCGCCTCCTCCAGCTCTTTAACTGCACAGCTCCTTAATTAGCTACAACTTCAAAGTAACAATCCACAGCGGCGCTGAGGTGAAGCAGATATTTATATCTTACAACAGCACCTAAGGTCCTGGAAATTTAATGAACAGGTAGAAGGAATCTGATCCGCAGCTGCCAAAGAGACGGCGAATCAATCGGGTCCCACCAGGTGGACGTTTTGAGGCCGCATAGTCTGCGCTTCGTTTCCCCTCACCATGGCAATACATTGTGCAGCTGCTTGTTTCTTTTCTCCTGCAGTCCAACAGGTCCAGTGTGATTATCCTCTTTGCACAATGTGTTGACGTTCACACTCACATACCAATAAAACTATTTATCAACACAGACATTGAGCCTGAGTCCATGAGGCCCCCAGCAACAACATCAACTTCCTGCCATTGACACAATTCTTCTTTTGTGAAATTTCATGCAGATGTGTAGGAGGTTCCTCCTTTTATGTATTTAGATAGGTTTAATGTAAAACTAATTGGAAATTTCCAGCAAACTGTTTTGGTTGATTCATTTATTTTTTTTTCTTTCAGATCATGTATTGCCAATTCTTCCTCCTTTGGGTGATTTATGTTGACTTCACAGCAAATGTTTTGGTGAAGGGGCGGCTGTGGCTCAGTTGGTAGAGTGGGTGTCCCTCCAATTGGACGGTTGGTAGTCCGATCCCGGGCTTCTACTGTCAGCATGCCGAAGTGTCTTTCGGCAGGGCACTGCCCAGACACCCCAGATGGTCTCGTTAGCGCCTTGCGTGGCAGCTCTGCCACCATCGGTGTGTGAATGGATGAATGCAATCGTGTGTAATATAAGTGAAGATATACAACCATTCACTCTCTCGTTCATACGTTTAGGCAATTTAGGGTCTCCAGTTGACGCCTTGCATGTTTGTAGACTGTGGAAGGAAACCAGAGAACCCGGAGGAAACCAAGGCATACACAGGGAGAACATGCACACTCCACCTGTTGGAATCGAATCCGGGGACCTTCATGCTGTGAGGCAGAAGTGCTTACCACTTGAAGATACTAAATCAAAGTATATTGTGACAAACATCTATGGTCGTATTTTGAATAAACAGAAAAAATTCTACTCCTAAACGAACAAGAAACCATCAAGAAAAGCAGCCGGCAATCGATGATGTAACATCAGCTTGTAATGAGAAGCAGAACAGTGTATCAGACAAAACAAACAAAAACTGCTAGCATCTCCAGGTCACTGAGGTCTTGCTCAGGTCATTTCTGATTTCAGAGGATGTTACCAAAACCGCTGCCGACCCTCTGATGGATGTTTTCATCACGACCTCCAACCAATCAGAGTGACGGATAGTGTGAGTCAGAAAAATGTCTGACTTTTTGTTTTCTCCCTCAACCCATCGTCTTTGTTTTTGTGCAGACTGCCTGAACACATGGAGTTGAAAATCTGAACTTTTGACAAAAGGGACCCAGTGTGTTCACCAGCTCTTCTTCTGGTCATCTAATCTCATGGTTGGGACTCATTACCATGGTAACCAGCACCATAGAGATGAAGTCTGTTCACACTGTATCTGTTTATCCTGAAAAATGTAATTATATTCTGACCATTATAGAGGAAGAAAAGGCATTTGACATGATCAGCTGGAAAGATTCTTGCCAATGAGATCAGGGAATTCATTGTGCGACACACACACACACACACACACACACGCACACACGGACAAACAAAAAAAAGCAAGAAAGATGATGCTGAGACAATTTCAAAGGCGATTTATTTACAATTTGTTTTAGATTATTTCTTTCAAAGTATGCAAATACCCGGTCAACCTACCGGTTAATCTGCACTTAAGAGAGCATAGATTTGAGTATCCAGTGAATTAAGTCCTTGTCAGATTAAAACTGCATCTGAAATTGGAGTCTGACTATTTTGTTTACCGCCAAAAGCAATCTATTTGGATGTTGACTGTAACCCACAGGGGCTGTGTGGGGCTCAGGGTGGGGAGTGGGATGGTGGGTTGGTTGGTTGTGGGAGGGGGCACAAGAAGAGATTTTGGCAACATGAAGATTGAAATAATGAAATTATTTTGCCACAGGAGTGCTGCTGCTGCCTCTGAACATCCCTGTAAAATAATCAAACAAAAAGAGCGAAATGGTTATGCAGCTAATCCACTGAGATCAGGTGAGACATAATGAAGTCTCCGAGTGGTCGTCATTAGTTTATTAGTTAGTCACTGCTGTAGTTTGGTAGTAACATGATTGTAACAATAATAATGTAGTTTTATCATTGCTAATAAAGAACTTATTTACAAGTGTTAGAAACTACAAGTTCCCTGCTCTCCTTGAAACTGAAAACTTAAGTAAACTAAAAGAGAGTTCCCTCTGTCCTATAAGGTTTACGACTTGAGTTTTTAATGATAATGCTTCCGTTATATGTTTCCGCAGCTGAAAGCAGCCTTTCTAAACTTTAAGGTAAAGCATTAATGACTCACCAAAATATCAATAAATCACCCCAAAATCCAATTTGAAGGTCACAGGTGCACAGATGCACAAAACGTTTGGCGTCTTTCAATATTTTTCAAGCTGTGTGTAATTCTCCCTCCTCTTCCCTCAGGCAATGAACGAAGGCCCTATTTTCCATCATCGTAGTAAAGTACCTCTGTGATGCGATGTTAACCGCAACACTTTTCTATCCTACTTGTTTTATTTTTGTCACTCAAAACAAACTTCAGCAGGATTTTTCCATTTCCATTAGCAGGCAAGCTAATGCTGGCTTAGTAATGTTTACAAAATGCAAGGTCCATTTGTGTTGCAATAATGGAGGATATCATCATTTCAATACAATCTCTCTTGCTAACCATTTTCTTAAACTTTTAATGACCTTCCACTTGTTTCCTCTGACCTTTGGGATCAACTTGACCATGCAGCTCCACTGTTTTCAACAAACTAGGGACATAAATTATCTGCGTATTCTGGGCTTTGCCTTTTAAGTTGACTTCCAAGTCATTAAGGCAAATGTACTTTGTAATTTATGACCAATAGACCTAATTTATATGAAATTCCATTTTTTTTAAATGGAATCAGACCTACCCCTGAGACACTAATAAGTTCAGTGGTTCATGTTTTTCACTGCCATGAGATCTGGTGCATTGAAAATGTGAATACCTGGAAGTGGTGAAAGAACTCAGCTGACTTTACAACAAACTGAAATGTAAAGACATAATTTTCAGCTTATTCTGTAAAACTGTTCACCTTTAAAATGAAAACAAATGTTTCAACTAAAAAAAAAAAAACAGGTCTCCATAAGTCTCTCTCTCTCTCAGAAATCGAGGCTTTCTGATAAATTTTATTACGTTTTAATTGTCTGCCTGCGTTCGCTTTTGTGACAGAATCTACAGCTGATCTTAATGTGGGACTCTGGTGGCGCTTACACAAAACAGAGAAAATTATAAAAAGTACTCCTGACCTTCTATCTGAATGGTTTGAGAGTAGATAACAGTATATATCTCACAGATGCACACATGCACACACATGCTCACATACAAATAGATATAGGCAAAATCCTTGCTGACCCTCCCGGGCCGCTGACTCCTCTTCATATGTTTCAATCTGGCTAAGCGGGCTGGGGTCAGCAGATTGCTTATGCTGATCCCAGTGATTGGAGTGCAGGTCATTACCATAAGCAATTTAAATGTTATTGATTCAACCTCTCGCACACAGTAATGGAACACGGTGGCCACAACATTAGCCCTCCTCCTCCTCCTGCTCCTCGTTCAGTTCCTTTTCGGAGTATTTTGTAAGCTGGTTCTGCACCTCCATCGACCTCTGCTTTTGTTTCTTCCCCCGGTCCCAGTCCGGCTGTGAGCTTCGCCCTTTTAAACCCCCAGCAGAGAGTTGGTGGGAGCGCTGACCCGCCAATCAATTGATAGTCTGTCACGGTAACAATGGAAATGTGCAATTAACAACCGGCAGTGGATAATTTACACTCCCACCGTCCTGTGTGTTTGAGAGAGGGAGAGAGAGAGAGAGAAGAGGCAGCTGCACACAAAACTGTTTTTTCTTTTTTTTTTGCATTCATAAGAATCATTTCCTGATAATTCTATCCTTCAATAGACCGTCATTACTAATCACCAACTCTGACACAAAAGCCCAATTTCTTACTTAATTACAATTTGGGTGTTTTTTTTAGATAACAAGCGCAGCGTGATTGTAAATTGCAGAGCCGGAATTGACAGGAAAAAATGATACTGGCAATTCTTTCATTAAAATATTCCCAAATCTGCTTCATATCTTCTTCATTATACCGAGCCATAATGGAGGACGAGATTCAGCCCTCAGATCAATTAATAAATGTAGAAAACTCCACCTGGGAGACACCCGCGCCCTCATTTTTCATCACGTGCTGCCATTCTGCACAAGGGATCACAATTTCTTGTTTTAATATTTTAGTGATCTAACTTAAGCTTCAGAATTCTCTCCAGGTAGCGCACTAGATCATCTTGACATTTCAAAGTACTGAAACCTTTGGAATAAAGCGTTTTTTTATTAAAATCTATTAACATAATTTATGCTTGTCAGGCACAGCGGCTCAATGGCAGCTGAGTTGGGACTTGTCCGCCATATTTCATCCCCAGGTCCCTTCAGATGGAAACCTGAGCCGCCGAGACATGTGTGACACTTTAGGGATGATCGTGGCAGGAGACAAACGGGCTCGCCGCTATTACTCACCTGCTGGTTCTATGTAGGATGAAATATATGGCCAGGAGGATTAATATGAGGATCTTAAGTTACTTCAACAAAGAATGCAACAAAGACCAATCAGATGTCTTCGTTCGGACTTGCATGTCGAGTTTTCGTCCACGGAAGTCATGAGGGTCAAAACAGGAAGGAAATACATCACAATCACAAACATCTACTGCTGTTACAATCCGTACCCTTGAGTTATTCTCTTTTTGGGTTTTCAGGTATTCATGCTGCTGCACCTGCTTCTCTGCAGCCTGAACGAATTCATTGTGTGTCTCATTGGATGCATCCATTGAGGGTCAGATAACAAGACTTTCTGTTGACTTGAAAGTGTCAGTGATATTTAAAAAAAAAGTAGTGTAGTTAAAGAACAGGTTGAGAGGAAATATAAGTAAGGGTTTTATTTCAGAAGCTGTACATTACAGTTGCTCATATGACTGCTTAGCCGCTCTTGTACTGTGGGAACGTCTTGCAGTGGTACCTTTTTACAGTGGGCTAGAACCTTTTCAGCACCAAGATTTTTTCATTCAATCGGACAGCAACGGAATCAGGATCAAGGACCTCAGGTCCTGGAAACATTTTAGCCCCTACTCTGAGGCGGGGTCTTTTTCACTGTTCCATTGGGACCATTATGATGTAGGTGCTTGATCATTGGTAGAAATCATAAGACACACCCATTATTTGATTCTTCGTGCGTACTGCAGTGTGCCAGTTTCTAAAAACTATCGTGGTCACCGGTCAGCTTTTTTTTTGCAACAAAATGACACAGAGGAATGCCCAGGGCATTTTTTTTACATTTTTTTGAAATTAAGTATGGAGTTGTGCGGCATGGTGGCACAGTGGTCAGTGCTTCACAGCAGGGGGCCTTCAGGGGGCATTTCTGTGTGGAGTTTGGATTTTCTTCCTGTTTCTGCTTGGGTTTCCTCTCACAATCCAAAAACATGCAGGAGGTTAATCGGAGATCCAAAATTGCAGAGTGAATGAGAGAGTGAATGGCTATTTGTCACTATAGGTGGCCCCTGTGATCGACTGGCGACCAGCGTGACTGCTGCCTCTTGCCCAATGACAGCTGGGAAAGGCTCCAGCACCCCTGTGACCTGATGCCGCATAAACTGTACAGATATTGAACTAATGAATTAATGAAAAATTAAAGGAGAAAATAAAAACAAATAAGGCCATTCGATAGTCCATGGTTATTATTCCAACATTCTTGCAGAGTATGAATGCTCTGACATCGTCAGTCTCCATGTTGTCCGTGTTGTCTGCCTCTTCATCATGGTGGTTTGTTTTCGAGTGTAGTGCTTAAGGTACACATTGCAAATTCTTGCGTCACAACAGTACCTAACGCAGTCCCTTAATGCCTGCAGGAATACAAAACTAAGTAGTTCTTAGAGGAAAAGTCGCACCGTACAGTTCTTAGAACCGTATTCTCAGAACTATTCTGTCCAAAAGCAGCAGGAGCCCCGCCTACTTGGTGCAGAAGTCCAAACCCCAGTTCAAAACTGGTGTGTGATCTCACAGATGCTCTGTCAGGGTGAACGAGGAAAAAAATAGGAAACCACAGCAGATACACATCGAAACCCTTCCCAGAGGGTTGGAAGCTGTTATGGCTTCCGTTAACTCTGCTGTTGGTTTGAAATAGGGCGTCGTAAAAGCTTGTGTAGGTGTAAAAGCCAGGCATCCCAAAACTTCACCCATTTTGCACACATGGAGATGAGTCATAGAGCATTATTAGAATGCTATAAAACTGTACTTCTATGTGCTTCCATGAATACAGTTGTACACTTGCAAACAGCATTGCCCATACAACCTTGCATCCATTTAAAATGCCACAAAAATCCACAAAGTAGAACTCAAGAGAGTGGCAATAAACACAAACCCCCATCCCCTCACCCCCCGCCTTTATTCAGTTCTGTACTGTGCTGTGAGGCTGATTTCTGTGTGCAAGGTTGCCTTCTTTTGTTCTGCATTGAAAGTGTATTAAAAAATGTTGCCGTTTAGTGCAAGCCTGTTTGTATTGTCGGCTCTTGTCTGTGAGAGCCAGTAGCGGAGTGGGTGCGTGCGCGTGTCATCTCTTTGACCGGCTGAATGACTGCCTTTTTCCTTCCTGCCCTTGGGAGATTTGAGTTTTGGTTGCGGGGCGCAGTCTCCGGAAAAGCACCCACCGCCGCCTTTTTTAATTGCATCCTACCAGAACGACACACCGTGCCGGAGACGGAGCCCGGACACAGCCATATGGGAGGTGGTAACTAGTTCCTCGCGGGGTAAGCCGCATCTGGCAACGACACGTTTTGAGCCCCGGTTGAAAAAAGAAAAATAAATAAATCAAGCTTAAAAATGTCATTGTGTTGAACAGAAAGTCCAAAACTGAATATATAAAAAAGAAACAATCAAAAGAAAATAATGTTAATAAATAATTGAGCGCTTTTCCATTGAAGAACTGTACAATGAAAGGGTCAGGAGTTGGAACACAAATGAATAAGATGACGATGATGGGTCTCAGTCATCGAAGTCATGGCTCATCGTTGTCATATCTTGCGGTGGTTGATTTTTTATTATTCTACCTATCCCGAAGTGAGGGACTTCGTGGGGTTAGAAGCCTCCAACGAACCCAATGCCAGTTTTGGGACGTTGGGAGGAAACCAGAGAACCTGGAGGGAATCCGCAGAGACACAGGGAGACCATGCAAAAGATGGATTCCCTTGGATACCCTTCCTATGCTTGGATTAAGATCTTTGCATCCTTTAATAGCAACACATGTCCGATTTTTGCCATGTTTCCAAAATAGAACACTCTTCCCTTACCGGTCACATGGAGTGCATTACTTAAGGAGAGGTACCTTTTTTAAGACACTCATAGGCCACACTAGAAAGGTAATCCTTATCTCCACACTCACTGTAATTAAAAATTCATATGCTAAATGCATGTGTATGACACCTTCATACCCATTTTATATATACAAAGTTGTGTCCTTCCGGTAATTACAAGCAATCCTCATCTTTACTGCAACAACCCTTCTGATTTCCATTCAAATGAAATGGTTTAAGCAACGCATGTGATTTATCACTCGCTGAGGCTCCAGTAATGCGGGCTCCAGCGTGCAGTATTATGAAGTAAACTGCAACCGTTCCATTCAGGCTGCCTGTTTGGAGTTAATGAGTTCTGCGGGGGAATAATCAATAACCTGGAGGGTGGCTAATTAACCGCTAATCATTTTTCCCCATTATTGCAAGACACAAATGTTGCCATTATGACTAACCAAGTTAATAATAGATAAATCTGACTGTATCTTTCTTTCTTTTTTTCTTTTTTCCTTTTTTTATATGAAAGAAATAAAAGTTTGCTTATCAGCCGGCAGGTCAGAGGTGGCCACGGGGAATAAGTGTTTCGCATTCAAATGATCTTCGTGATAAAGCAAGATGGTATTCACCAATCACCCAGCCCGCCACCCCCAACCCCCCACATTGGTGTTAAAAAAAAAAAAAAAAAGTTGGAACTGAGGCTGAAACAAAAGTCAGGCGTTTCCCCTCCAAAATTTTCTGACCCCGTTGAGACATGTACATATTCATGCTGAAGACACGGTCTGATATACGAGAAGACATTCCTTGGGGGCAATGACTGTATGACTGTTTTGTGAATACTTTCTGTGTTTTCACATACATTTTTACAACTAATATATTATCTCGGTCAGTGTTCTGTCTTTATTTTAGGTTAGGTTTAGGTTTAGTTGAATGTTTAATTTCTTTTTATTTTATTAGCTAAATGGTGAGGTTATTAAGAACTGTCATTTTTGAAAAGCTTTCAGTACTTCCGTGGAATCCACACACAAATATTAAATAATGCATATTCTCATGATCATGAATATGGTGTACCAATATGAAATATATGACCACAGCTGGACTTTTTTTGGACTTTCTTCACCTATTTCATATCATAGATGTCACAGGCTTTCGGATGACGGAGTAATAAACAGATGAATAAATTATTAATGTGGTTGAGACTGTGTTTAATGGAGCCGATAATAAAAGACAATAATAAAAGCCAGGAGCAAGATGAAAATTTGGATATCCACTAAAACACCTTCAGTAAATGAAATAAAAACAAGACACACTAACTATTACACATATGTTCTAGCTGACTTTAAAATAATAGTTCCAAAAACAATTAAAAGCGGCATTTGGATTTTATAATTACATTGATATTGACACCCAGTATTGATAAACAAAGATGAAAGCAAAAACAGTTTTTGTGGGTTTTCTCCATTTTTTCACCAATACGTTTAACAATTATAATAAGGATGAATAATGAATTACATTATAAAATCCCTGCAGTATCAAGAGCAGTGATATGATATCAGGATTCTATTGAATTTCTTTTACCTGACATGAATAAGCAAAATTATATTTGACGCAATGAGGTGATGAAAACATCATGAATGTGTATATGCTGCCTTTTCTTTGAAATACTTATAACTCAAACTGAGCAAGTCCAGTGCAGTGAATTGAATGAGAAACTCTTTCGATGGAAAAGTAATGAGGAGTGGAAAAAATGAAAACCCCTCACACAACACAAATCCTCGGCTGTCTTCACACTCTGGGCCGCCTGCTCTCTGCTGTAAGAGATTGAGGTAATTAGATTGTTCAGGATCGAGGCCATTTCCAATTGATTACAAGACACAAGTATGTCACAGTTGTTTTTTTATGACTTAATTTAGACGTCCGGCGGAATGCGGGCCTTTCTGCCATAATACACATCGGATTCATTCCTCTGACACTTATATCTGAAATGCGATATTGACGTGCTAGGAGGGAGAAAACTCGGCTTGACTGCAGCCGTAACCGAGGTGACTAACTTAGCAGTGGGGTCACTTGAATTGTGGGATAGACCTTTAGGGCAACACCTGCTTGCAGCATATTTCATCCAGGGAGATACCACAGAAAGTGTGTGATTTTGTAATACACTAAACTGAACTGTTTATCACCGCGACTTAAACCGAGCTCACCAAGTCGTGACCCGTGTGGAGATCCCTCAAAATCCAGTTCTTTCAACGATGACTTGACAAACAGGCTTTGATTTCCCCTTTTTCGTTTCCTTGATGAATTTGAAACATCACGTAAATCTTTTTTTTTTGGTTTGATTGGTTGATATTTCAGCGGTTTCCTGCATTGTTTTAAGTGAGCATACAAGGTCAAGCCAAGTTCACACACGCACTCGCACACCAATGGCGGCAGAGCTACCACTTAACACACCAGCCACTCTATTGGGAGCAACCGGGGGGTCAGTGTCTTGACCAAAGACACTTCGTCATGCAGATTGGAGGAGCTGGTGATTGAACTGCCAATCTTCTGGTTGAAGGGATGCCCACTCTTATTAAAACATGAAAAAGTCCGCAGCACGAATAGGCCACCAGATGCAAACCATCATCATAGATCTCTTTAATTTAACTGGACTACACTTTTATGCACCTTATCCATATCCATCATGTTTTGCATACTGTATTTTATGGTTTTGTTCCTTCCTTCTGCTCTGAAATATTTACCTGTGAATACCAGTTTGAGAATTATCTATCGGTAGAGAACCACAAAGAAATGTTATTTCCAAACAAGATGAGTAGGGCGATAATGTCACTTTGTGTGTCCTCTGCGTCTCCAGGCTGAAGTGACCTGGATCTGTTGTTTTTTGCTCCCTTCGACACAGATCAGATAGATATAATGAACGTGTCAGTGAAAAAAACGCCAGGGGATCAGATATTCTGCGATTGGCGTCGGGCCTCATTCGTAGGTGGAAATGAATCCGATATTAATCAGATTTCTGACGATGCGTCTGTCTGTCGTCTGAGTGAACAAGCCGTGGCGTGTTTTTTAAACGATGTGAATTCACGCTCACGGGAAGCGCGACGGAGGCTTTGTTGCACATCTCCGAGGACGCTTCAGGAAGCAGCGGCTTGTATTATCGAGGACGAAGCTCTTTATTTACATCTGCTTATGCGTCAGCTCATCGAGTTCCACTACTGGAACTGGAGCGTCACTTTCGGCTGAATTTTTGTAACACTGGCCTCTTAAAACCACTGAGTGTATACACAGCTTGACTGACTTCCTGTTGGTTCCGTGGGGCTAATACACGGTAATAGCAAATATTATGTCATCGCCGTGTGACGCAATTTAAAGGGGTCAGGTTTACACGCCAAAAACGTCTTGTCCTGTGCTGCATGCATGCATGCAGAATGACAGACACTTATAAACACAACTCCTTTTGGTGGGGGGGGGGGGGGGGGGGGACAGCA
>CAAKHD010002544.1:28804-50246 GCA_901007705.1 Fistularia tabacaria | reverse complement strand
CCCCCCCCCCCCCCAATCGCCCCTCCCCCCTCCCCCCTCCCCCAGGTCTTTCTTCTCCATCTCTTCCCCGTGGCAATAGATCAGATATCCTCCAGGGAAATCATTATTTGGCATCATTACCATTCCCAACTCTTTTATCTACTACCCCTTGTTTCCTCACTCCATCGCTTGATTAAGTTTAGGGAGGGGAGGCGATGGGGGGAGAGAGAATACCCTCTAACGCCATCCCCAATAAATAGGTCTTGGAGGAGTTGCTTTGATTGGGGTACTTTAAGGGGTTCAAGTGTGGATGCCTGTCTGACGGGATGACTCCCTTTTCTGACCGAATTTATAATAAACCCCTTCGTGTTTCCGCACCAAAGTCCTGATGCTGGTGGAGACCAGACCAGCAGATGCTCTATTAGCAATGGTAATGACTCAAGCAGGAGGCTGACTCGCAGAAGATGTTTCAAGCCCAACCCTAAGTATGGGGAGTACCGCATTCGCATTTCCAAGGTGTCATATATCCAAGCCATTCGTGATTTTTAATGACCGCCCCACACCCCTAGAGACATGCACCTCTGCTTGACCTTTGTCAACATGGAGTGACGTATGAGTCTCAATCTATTTGACCTTCATTAGACAGAGGACACCGGGTGACCGCTATTGGAACGATAATGGTAATTCCTATATTGAAATTCTTGGCGTTACAATTAGGGCTATCGGTCTTGTGATCTTTTCTTAATGGCTAACCATCATCACTGTGCTTTGTTAAATTTGGACTATTTCGTAGAAAAATGCGTTTCATCTACTAAAGACCTGAATTGAATGATCATTTTGCAGGAATTATATTTCCAATGGATCAGCATGAAAGTAGATGGGTGTTTTTTTCATAACATAATATATATTTTACATGACAAAAATTTACAGAACTAAAAAAAAAGGAGTAAGAACTCAAAACTTGGTAGATGTGAAACTACAGCTGAAAAGAATTTCCTTGTATTAATTGGAAATCGGGACCTTCTAGCAGTTCCACGAACCAGATGGCCTATTTACAAGGTGATTCTTTGTTTTAGAAACAAGGACTCGATAAGTCCTTGCTGTTTTTTTGTGATTATTCATTCTGATCAATTGCTTCTCTCTCACATGTGACTGATATCACAAATCATAAGCAAATTGATTGGACATTTTTAAGGGTTTTTAAGATGATCCTGGATTAAAAAAATGTAAAGAAATTACATAAAACATCAGAAAGATATTATTGTATTTAGAAGTGATTACAAACAGGCTACTTTAGTTGTTGCTGTCACATTATGTTCAACAACAAAGGTAAAAAAGACATAAAAGACATGGTCCGACCCAACATTTGAACACCAGGAAAAGTGGGGATCACAATTATCTGGCACACGGGACAGTCCTTAATGGATAAGGAACGATTTTGGGAAATCCAGATGTTGGGTTCAAATGGTTAATCTGGACGAGGAACATGGTTTTCGGAAAATGACAATTTGGACGATAATAAGAAGTAAAAGTTGGAAAACTAATCTCTCTGCTTTGACCATTTTCAAATTGTGTCCCAAAGTGTTTATATAGAACTGACAATCTTGTTTTCATGGCCAAATTATTTTGAATGTTATACTTGGGCTGACTTTTTTCCATTTAATAAAAAGTGTGGTAAAACCTCCATTCTTCACATGTCCCGATTCCTTACCTTCCCTGACATGTTAATTAGGACTCGAACTTGCTCCTGGTACTGCTATATTGTTAAGAAGCGTCCCAGAGTGTCACCCATCTATAATTCATGCTCACTGTTTTGGTGTCTTTGTTGTCCCTGCAGGCAGTCCCAGGTAAGTCCCGGTGCCTCAGCAGTGCAGCGTGGAGCTCAGGGGCCCCAGGGTAGAGCCTCTGGCGACGGCTTTGGCCGAGTTCATCTCCAGAGACGATCCACTCAACCGGTCGGCTCCGTCTTCAAAGACAAATACAAACACTGCTTCTGCAGCACCAGCTGCTGCGCCTCTATCCTCCTCTCTCTCTGTCTCTTCTTTGCTCCTGCCCACGTCTCCATCCCATAGTGATTTACACCCTGCAAATACCGTATGTGGGCGTGCTCTTTCCAAATTGTGCAAGTGGGGTGGGAAGGTCAACGACGGAGGCGGCCAAAAGCAGCCTTTCATGACTTCTCCGATGCAGGCAAACAAACAGGAAGAGAAGTGACACGGCGAGAGTTATGCTGATAGCAGAATGCGAGGGAGAGGAATAAAAAGTGGCGTAAACTTAATTTATATTCATTATTTAACAATGGCACAACCATCTGCCGATGGGTGGAGTGCTAACAGTCACAGCAGAAACTTCCAAATCCAGTAGAAACTGATGCTAATACAAGCTAACGATGGCAGCGGGGCTGTGCTTCCTCTGATGGCCCCACTATCGTGCCGACTTATTGACAGATCAGAGCAGAAGCTCTCTCAGCCTCCATGGACCACCTTGGCCTTTCAAGCTGGGGTTTGCCAAGGTATTAGGGGGTGTCAGGTTCCGTGACAGGACGGAGAACGGTAATTACAGCGCGGCCCGGGCCCCCTTCAAGATCCCCCGTGTCAGTCGGACAGTGCTGGATTGGCAGGAGAAGCTCCATCCCCGGACTCTCCAGAGAATCCATTAGGATGGAGGCTCGCCGTCCTGATCAAGCCAACCCCTGTGCTCCTCCGCTGCTCAATTACAGCCCAGCCCGCTCATTTGTGCAGCTCACTGTTGTTGTTAGCGTCACCTCAGTCCACAGCCTCCTTAATAACGCACTCAATAGTGAGAACTCGCAGGCCCGCAGTCAGCAGGGCGAGACGTGCAGGGTGAGTTAATGATGGGAGTTATGGCTTCCATGTGATGTTACACGGGATGTGATTGGTGGAAAGATGCTGACCTTGTGGTCTTCGGGACCTATTATTAAGGAAAAAATGGTCTACAAGCCTTATAATTGCTCCAAGTCTATAAGGATAGTTTGGGTTAATATCGTATTCAGGCCATATCTCAGTCAACTAAACAAGACACGAACTCTGAGAGCTGAAACTATTTTTTCCCTTTGTTTGCTAACACACTTTCATTCTTACTAACAAGGCGTTTCATTCTTACTACCATTATATGTGATTTTGAAATCTATTGGTTTGAATTAAACCACCTCTCTATTTCTGGAAAATGGCTTTTACACTTGGGCTGTGATTTGGGATCAAGAGTTTATTTATCTATTTATTGATATCATTTTTTGTAGGTAGATTCCGCAATATTTGATAGAATACAGAAAATCATCAGTCAGGTAAACACCACTTGTGAGTTAAGTGAGTGTCTATCCAAGGTCTTGTAGGAGATTAATTCTGTTAAAAATGCAGAATACTGATTGGATATTTTTTTTTGCGTACATGATTAAGTCATTGCAAACTCACAAAAATAATGTTTTATACCCATTTTTGTTAATAATTCATACTCTCTCGCTGGTTACCATTTGGCAGTTCATTTTGGGTAGATATCCACGATTTCAGATAATGTTTAAAATTTTGCTTGAAAAGATTATCAGAAGGCTAGCAAGATCAGCTAAACTAAAATATAAAAAACAGAACACAGCTTTCAGTTTTGCCGAGTTTTACAGAAGATTTTTTTTCTCTCTCTACAGTAGCTTAACCCATCTAAACATGATTGACTGTCAATTCCACCTTCAAGGTGTGTATTTTTGTCAGTAAAGGCGATATAATACATTCTCAAGGAGCCATACATTTTATCATTTGCATGTCGCCCATCCTGGCAACCATCTATCAGATTTTTCCTGGCTGGCAGTGTCAAAGGAGTTTTGCTGAGGCTGTCAAACCTTTAAGCGATATGGACCAACTCCCATTTTTCATCTCCTGCACATCAGACCTATCCAGTCACATGATTGTAAGACCTCACAGCAGTACAACTTAAACAGCGATTACATATTGCTGGCTCAAAAAGGCTGTGATCGACTGGTGACTGCCCCTTCGCCCAGTGACAGCTGGGATAGGCTCCAGCCCCCCCTGCTTCAGTGACTACAGGATAAGTGGTATAGATGAAGAATGGATGATTAAATGAATTAATAAATGAGAGAGTGGTTTGAAAAGGGCAGCAACAGCTACAAATAGGCTTTGCTTAAAGCACCATGGATGACCCTAAAATTCATTTTGATTCTGATGCTCCTTGTCAAAAACATCTGTATATGCACCAGAACTTGCTGTTGGCAAGACTTTCATCTTTGTTCTATTCATTTTAACTCAAAAAAGCATTCATGTAGACTTAAAGTTACCAAAGCATGACAGGATCACTGAGCAAGAAGAGTGCTACAAGCTGGTAATGACCAACTGAGTGCAAATATTACCCCCTAATGTAAATACTCTGAACAAAAATTGGTCTGTCTGTGAAACAAAATGCAGAAGGCACGTTTGGAAATTTCCAGCGAGCTCATTCAGCCAGGTTTTGAATCTGTGTGATTACAAGTTGTCTTTGCTGATACTTCAATATATATATATCATTGTTGCAGGTTTAAATAAAAACACCTCAGTGAAGCAGCAACGACAATGAAGATATCTGTGAGTGGAGACATTCAGCTGATGTTTTTCCTGGTAATGAGTAACATAGCGCGCCTTTACATTCTTTATTTAAGGGGTGTTTTTCAATCCATTTATCCCGCTACTTACTTCAGCATTTCTGTCTCAGTTCTAATTCTCAAGTTGTTTTTTTTTCTCTGTGATAAGACATTGGAAAATGTAATGACAGCATTTTTAGTTTCTTTCCTGAAATAATCTTAACCAACACTATAAAAGTAGCCTTTTCTCAGCCTTTAATAATAAATGCATTTTCTATGAATCGCCAAGAACAACAAATAAACAACTATGCTGATTTTTCACTAAAGAATAATAAAGAATTATATTATCTCTTATCATAATTACAGTTTTCCCCTCAGTGAACATGCTGTATTTGTTCCATTTACACCTAATTGGTCTGTCGATAAGGGATCGCAGTTTGTTGTAAATGATCTGATCTGGGCTCAGGTTATCACCAGTAAATACCAAACGTGTGCGTACATTTTAGGTGTTTCGTCCAAAGAAAAAAAAGGATATATATATCTATATAGATATATATTTCGAGATAGACGCAAACATGCATAGACACACACACACAGTCTTATATACACAGTCACACTCGCATACGTGTGTATAGATAGATAGATAGATAGATAGATAGATAGATAGATAGATAGATAGATAGATAGATAGATAGATAGATAGATAGATAGATAGATAGATAGATAGATAGATAGATAGATAGATATACATATATATATATTCTTTTATTTCTTATTAGTTGTTTGTTGTTTTTTTGTTGGCCAAATTCAAATTTGATTTTACCTCTCAGATACGTTCTCGACTGGACATCACAATTTTCTCATTTTTCTTTAGGGTATGGATTATGTTGGACCAATCACAACCTACTAGCCTGGCTGTGGTGGGTATACTTGAGACCTGACCAATAGGAATGCCTCACACCACACTGCTCACAAAATAATGGCTGATGGTGCTAAAGTGCATTGGATTATTTAATTTACCAGACCAACTTGCCTCAGCTCTTTCAGTATAATACATTTAAGAAATACTATTACACAACATTTAATCTGTACACAAATAAAAGTATTCACCATGTGGACAGCCTTCCTTTATGATACTATTTTATTAACACTTTTGGTGGTGTCAGCGTCTTAACGCCGTAAGTCAAGAGGGAGTTTTGTCTAATTATCTTATACAATAAACATTTTACAAGCTTATAATGTGCTTCTTGTGTAAACTCTTAAACTGCAGAGTCATTAGAATGTAAGTAATATGAATTCCTCATTCCTCCATCAGCTCTTGATTACTTTTTCACTTTACCAATATTTATTCTATCTCCAGCTCAGCACACCTGATGGGACTACAATAGCAATAATGCTTGGAGTTTCAGCAGTCAGTTCATCTGGTGGGATCGGCCTGTTACTGGGAAGCTGCACGGTAAATTCCTATCAAATTGTTTCGACTCTCACCCCTGCACAGTGGAAACATCTCGAACAGAAATGTTTGATGCGTTACAGTAATGAGACAGCACAAGACTGCAGTGCTTTTAACATCTCTGTGCGCCAGATTTACACTTCCGACATGAAGGTAAATAACTAACATAACACTGAAACGCATGTTAAAAGCTAAATGATGGATGCCATTGATATTTGTCATTGGCCCAATGAAATTTGTCAATCACAAATGAGTGGATCTTTCATATCACTGCAGACAAAGTGTATTGGGAGGAAGAGGACTACTGAACAACTGAAGACAACGAGGATCAGATTTGTTATTATGTGATCCATGTCCTTGGTGGCCTCTGAATGCAATACTCTTGAAAGCACCGCTGTACTTTGATACAAGTATTGTTCTCCTGTGCACCATAAGGTTCCCCGCCACAGTCCCCTGACCAACCGCCCAAAATACAACTTTCAAAAAGCAAGGAGGTGATTTATTATACTACAGTGAACCGGAGAATCAAAGTGCCAGTCAACCGGTGTAATAACACCGGGGTGAACTCGGGCCAATATACCAGACGCCCTTCATGAAACACAGCAAAATGACAAACACTAAACCCAATTTCCCAAGTAAGGGCAACGGGAAAAGAGGAATACAAAAAAAACAGAAGTTTACTCCATATGCTGCATCAACACACATGTACATTGTATTGTGTCAGCAATTATCATGTAACTGTGATTACAGCGCGACTGTTATTATGAGTATGAGATCATTAGTGCCTGTCCTTCCAACCCTCATAACCTCCTCTGTCTCCATCAAACTCTTCCTTTCTTTCCATCCCTGTCCTCTCTTGACATAAGGCTGCCTGCAATGAGCTAGGATCTGTCCGAGGATTCTGATCCTGTGCTCATGGGTGAATTTTGGGTTCATGAAAATCATTTTTAAGAATGTGGTCAACCTGCTCCACATGGAAAGTGTCATGAGACAAATGTGTTGTGATTTGATGCCTTATAAATAGAACTCTTACTTTACTTGACCACATGTGTACAGGCTGCTGCATCATAAAATAACCCTCACCTTGAGCACTTCAGATTTAACTTTTCGTGCCGTGGCCGAAATGCTCCCTGCATCACATTACAGTGACAAATTATCAACGGATAAAGAGCTCCAGAAAAAAAAAGAGATTGGATTTGAGCCGTTGAACTTTAAAGGTAAATTTGTCTCTTGGGGGAAGAAAGAAAGGTTACAAGACAATAAGGCTTGTGTCCCTGTGTAGATTATATTTTTAAAAAAGGAGTTGTGTTATAGCATAGATCTAACACATCATGCAACATAATTATATTTGTAGAAGGATTTAAATTCCTGCTTCATAATTGTATATTTGCCCCTTCTGCAGCAGGGCGTCATGAGCTCTGAAGTAAGGGCGGGTGTAAAGTCCATCTTAACGTTATGTTCCGAGTACCTGGTTTCAGACTACCACTGAATCCCAGCTTTCCCATAATGACTTAAGACACAATTTAACTCGAGATACTTTATCGAAACCGTTTTCAGATTTAGTGACTTTTGCCTCCTATCAAGCTGATCTGCAGCATCATACATTTTCATTATTTGATGTGCTCACTTTCCTTTTACTCTTTCCAGCCCAACTCATTGAGGGAAATGGTGCTATTTTGTCAAGTTTTTTTTTATATTTACATACAGTTTCACCTCATTTAACCTGAGCCCACCAGTACCTTTTTTCGGTGGCTGTCTCACGGTCGCGGTAAACTATCCTAATTCTTAAATAACTTACTGAACAGCAGAGGAGTAACATGAGTTGAAAACTGCAACACAAGGGCTCACGCATGGAAAACAAAAGTGGGATGCATAACTGACACAAAACATCTGTCAGTTGACACTTCCACAATGATACACCCCTGTGTGAAATCGTGTCGTAAAGGTGTTACATCTAAGTTACAACATACATCTACGCTGTAATTACTTAGTTTGGCAAAATGCTAAAACGCTACACTAAAATGAGTGAGTTTGTCTTTAGCAAATCAAAATTGGGAAGACGGCTGCCCGATGACTCTGAAAAACGGATGGACACCAGCACAGTTCAAAAGATGGTTCCCATCCGCCGTTCCAGTAAGTCCCTTCGGTTGATGTGGGAATTTTACCTGGTATAACTTGAGTTCAAGACTGTTTCTGCGTACTAATCTTTGTCTTTATACAAGTGAGTTATTATGTCGGAGTTGTGATTATTTCGACAATTGCATACAAGTTGTAAATGGTGCAGGGTTAAATACATTAAAAGGTATTTGAAAAGAAAGAAGCACATTGTGCACATAATATGAGGGTGAATGAGAAAGGGGTCAAAGATGTTTAATGGTAACTGACGGAAGTAGTATCAATGTAAAGATTAAACGTAATATGACGGACGTGACCAGGGCGGGGATACCATCAGCTTGTACACCAGGATGTCCGCCTACTGTTGTTTGTGAATCTTCTGCACAAACCTTTGGATTTTCATTGCTCGCCTGTGCTTTTAACTGACTTTGCGAGTGTGTTTAGTGTGTAGGCAGGAGGCCTATTGCTTGCACTATTTTCTAAAACTGCACCTCTGTTTATCGCTGATACACACAGTTCTCCTCAGATCCCCCATCTGCCCTGTTTGATTACACTCATCCTCCAGAGAGAGACGAGAGAGAGAGTGAGAGAGAGAGAGAGAGAGAGACAGAGAGACAGAGAGAAAGAGAGAAAGAGAGAAAGAGAGAAAGAGAGAAAGAAAGAGCGAAAGAGAGAAAGAGAGAAAGAGAGGAAGAGGGAGGGAGCAACACCTTTGAGTCTCCTCCACCATTTTCCCACAACAAAATAAGACGTTTCATTGCACAACGCTTCTCTACCAAACAAGCTGGGTGGGTTGAAAAAAGTGGGAGAAAATTGCCTTTTCAATAATCTGCTTCTTGATTTTTCCCCGCCTTTTTTTTCTTTTTTTATCCTGAAAGGGTTTTGAAGGTTACTGTTGAGAATAAGGCGGCTCCTGCCCCCCTGCAGATGACAATCATCTTTCCAATTTGTTTGAGATTAGGTCATATGGAAACAGTGCATCATAAACACGCAGGGTCGGCCTGCTGGCGGTGGAGGATGGGTGAGGATGGGTGAGCGGTGTTCTTTCCCTCCTGTTCTGGGTGCATCCAGCCTTGATTGCCATGACACTGGTGGTGGTGGTGGTGATGATGGGCGGACAAACAAACAAAACCCACAGATCTCTTTCACTAACTGTGAGAAAACAGAGAAGCCAACCCGCACCGTGACCCCAAAAAGCAGCATGACTCTCGTCTGGCTGTTTGGCTGGCTTGGTTTCTTTTGATTTAGCATAAACCCTATCTGGGCAAAATAATGGCTTCTCACCTTTTGAATTATGACAGCATCGACATCAGAGCTGCCATCTGAGAGCATTAGCACGTCGTTAATCGCTGCCACAAGCCCCTTCTGTCGTTGAGGTACTTTCAATAGCCTCGCGGCCCACGCTCTCTGTTGGTCAGCTGTGCGTTTTGTGTGGGTTGTGGATTGCTGTAATTTTCCCTGCATGGATAAACCCACCTAAATGGGCATCTGGTAAAAGTTACCCTGCTACATCAAAGAGAGATTTCAGATCCTAAAGTGGCTCGGTGACTCCAGGATCTCGCATCTCCTTCACTCTGATTCCTGCCATCAATCCAGGCTGCACAGTGACCGGAGATCAGATCAGATCAGGTCACATTTTTGCAAAGCTCAAATTCGAGTTCTCGGAAATGGCCTGATGTCAGCAACTATGTCAACAGGAAGTCAATTAGGATGCTTCGGCGGTGGACAAATGGACAATATGTTCCCGGGGAGGTCTGATTAAGGTCGGGTCACGGTTGGTGTTAAAGTTCAGGAACACAATGTTCAAAGTTCAATTTGGACAAGACACATCACCTGCTGCATAGTCCAGCTTTTCTCCGACCAAACAATCACCGTAACCTGCCGCAAAAAAACGCTCTATTAACACCCTGGTGACCCGCAGCTCACCTATGTTTCTCAGCCTTAACAAAGTAACTGCCGCTAATAACATTGTATTACGTGGCAGTGGTTCTATTACACCAAGATCTCACTCCAATACCGAGCGGTAAATTTTACCAAACATTGAAATTAATTTTTGAATATAAATATAATGGTGTGAGAGCCAAGTAGAGACCAAGTAGCTGTGGCATACCTTAATCGATGAATAATTGTGAACTAGTTTTGGACTGCATAACAGCTTAGCTATCTATTTACCATTGTCACGTTTGGATTACTCCTTCTCACTGGTACTGGTTGTGGGAAGTTCTCCACAATAACAGCAATAGTAATAATAATAATAATAATGACAAATATATTAAGACATATCGAATTAAATTATAATAGAATTATTTAATAATAATAATAATAATAATAATAATAATAATAATAATAATAATAATAATAATAATAATAACAAAACTACTACTACTACTACTACTAATAATAATAATAATAATAATAATAATAATATGTTTAATTAGTATTCATATATGCATTGGTATATTATTATTAAAATTATATTATTATTCGTAGTATTAGCATTAGTATTATTCATTCATTCATTCATTCATTCATAATCAATGCCGCTTATCCTGCAATCTTTTTCAGCTGTTGTTGGCCAAGAGGCGGGGTTAACCCTGGAGCAGTCATCAGTTCATCACAGTGCAACATAAAGAGACATGTGGTTTCTGATCCAAATGTCTTGGGAATTTGGGGTCTCTGACGAACGTACTTCATGTTTTTTGGACTGTGGGGAGAAGCTGGAGAACCTCGAGGAAACCCACACAGAACATGCAAACTCTAAATGGAAAGGCCAGCTGCTGGAATAGGACCAGCAACCTTCTTGCTTTGAGGCAGAAGCGCCAACCTCTGTGCTACTACGCTGCCCTTTTTGGTTATTATTAAGCCATTTAGATGACATTGCTATAAACACACCACTGAGAAATATAACACAGCTATGGGCCAACAACAACACAAAATTTGGATTTTTGGGATGCATCATTGAATTTGGAGACTCCAAATCTTATATAAAAATCTCTTTCATGTTAAATGATGCAAAAAAAATGCCATCTATGTTTGAACTTATGAAAGCCTTGTTCTTATACAGCATAACAGAAAGCCCTACCCTGATCATTAAACGTGTCATTTTTAAGCATGTTAGTGCTTATTGTCTATGCATTCGTCACAACAGCACACACAATTCCAACTTTTCCAGTGTTTAAGTTCAAATGCTGTTGGATCTCCCCTCCATGGGAACCAAACAGACTCCCAGAACTGTTTTGCGTCCATTGCAAGCAGTTGGCAACTGCATTGACGGCCATAAATGAGGCGTGGAGTAACCACAGTACTGATATCGTCAATGTTATCTGTCTGGGTAGCTTGATATTTCAAAAGTGTTTATGGCATTAGCTTGTTGTACCATGTTCTTTGTTTCGTGAAAGCATGGTGTGCGTAATGGTTTTGGGAAGAATGGAGGAGTCAGGACCTCGAGAACAACTCTTGGACTAACCCTGAATAATCCACTTATGGAATATATATTTCAAAACAAAGAGAACATATAGGTAATTATATATAACAAAAACTTCTTGGAGCAAAGACTTTGGTGAAACAATCTAGAGAATTTCATCTTTATTCTATGTTGGTCACTTCTTTTTATAGATCTTATGTCATCATCGCCTACCAGCCTGTGATTGGTGAATCAGCTTGAGTGACCCGAGTGGTGAGTGTGCCTCTGCTGAGCGCTGACTGATCTCTTGGAGGGCTTTACTCAGTTGGGTCTTACGCCCAAATCAGGACAAAAATACAAAAAAGTCCATTATCCCTGCAATAAAGAGCTAATGACCCAACAACGGGAATATATTTGCCAGGGCGCCCATCTCCTTGAAGGGGCCAAAGGATAAGGAGTCATTAAAGCAGTGTTATCTGGTCCAGATAGCATTGGCATGTCTGTAAAGATCATTATTTTTGCCCCTGGAGCCGTTTGGCAAAGGAGAGCAGGACTAACTGCACACCCAGCGCTAACTTCAGGGTCAGCTGTAACACAGGGATGAAGACGCTAACGACACGCAGCCTGGCAGCTAATGCTTTTTCTAAATGCTCTTAATGACTGCGGATTCTAATGCAGGAGAGTTCAGACTCCCTTGTTTTTCTTTGTGCCTGGTCAGCTCAACGTTGCTGCCAGCAACACGGCCCAGTTGTGGCTGTTTTTCGTATTCCCTACTTTTCTCAGGGTTTTTTCATATTTCACGGGGCAATGCAGGGAGCTACAGAGGAGGGAATCATAAAACCCCCCAAAAAACAAATCCATATTCAAATTGAATGGAATATTAAAAAACAAATAAAGGATAAGTAAAACAAATAAAGGATAAGTAAAAACAAACATCACAAATAGAGTTTTCTGACTTCTCAGATCCTACAAAATACATACTCTATTTTCATCCCTGCAATCTTAGGCTTTTCATAATTCAAACATTTCATATGCTCTTACAACATAAAAACCTAAAATAAATACATTATTTGAAAAAGTCAATTTACCTATCTTTTTTTAAATCTTATGTTAATTTGGTGTAAAATGTCTGCCTGTTTCGAATGAAGGATTTCATGCAAATATGAACACAATGTCTTGCAAATCTTCATTACTTTTTAAAAAAAATCTTTTTGAAAATTATTTTCTTGCCGTTAATTAGATATCTTCAGGAGCTTACTCAGAAAAATTTAAGAAGCTTTGTTTTAAAATAACCACAAAAATAGAAAAGAGAAAAGTTCTCTACTTTCTTAACAAATTAACTAACAGATCGCAGTAATAGCTATGGATAATTTTAATTCATTTATTCATTCAGGCTTTTTGTCTCTGTTCCATTCTGACAGGAGGCCTTTCTGTTTGGTAATTGCATGTTCTCCCCGTGTCTTCATGGATTTCCTCCAGGTTCTCATGCAGTGGGTTCATTTGAGACCCTAAATTGCCCATATGTGAATGAGAGAGAGGTGGTTGTATGTCTCTATATGTGGCCCAGTTGATTGACTGGTGTTCAGGGGGAAGCCCTGCCTCTCGCCCAATGACAGCTGGGATAGGCTCCAGTCCCCCATTGACCCTGAGTGCAGGATAAGTGGTATAGACAATAAATTAATTAATGAATTTAATTTCTCAAAAATCATCTGGCAATGCCAAATCTGTGTCTCCCTTTAGAAACCCTGGTATAGAGAAACACTGCACCTCTGCCAGCAATCACTTTTCCATTTTAAGAGATTATCTGGGGAAAAAGGCCATCGGTGTCGGACAGGGTTCAAAGGTTTGAAGTCAGATCATAATCAATACCAGAGCTAGTGGGGTTGCTGATAATAATTTCAATAAACCATTCTCCCCAAAAATGTCAACTTGTTTTGTTTGAAAAGTGACTTTTGTGAAAATGATCAATTTTCAAGCCCTTCGCACAAAATAATGCGGTTCTAACAAATGCTTTTACTTCTAGGGGGAGAAGACCTGCTCTTTGGCGGATCTGATGTTCTTTGAGGGGAATATTCTGTGGGAGTTGGGATATCAGATAATATTGGAATTGAAATGGTATAGTTTATTTAAAATATGCTAGTTTCCCCTTTTAAATCTGGACATGTACAGCCTTTGGGTTTTGAATTATCTATATTTTTAATCCGAATGTTATATATGAGCAAAATGAACCACATCAATTCTGAAATTTGGAATTGAATGACAAAATAATAATAATGGATCAAAAAATAAATAAATGAAAGAAACAGCTAGTGATTGATATTTTGTATTTAAAGGTCGGTTGTTACGTATGTTTTTTCTCCATGGAACAGCAGGCTTTGCGCTTTGTTTATTTATGCTATACATGTGTATATGTGTATTTACTACAGATATCATACACACAGGCATATATGGAAAAATAAAAACGGGCTTCAGAATAACATTATTATCTTTCCAGCCTCTCCTGTATCTTTGATCACATTAGATCGTACAAGTGCGTCTGAAGTGTGTGTCTATGTGTGTAGTCCGTGATGAAGTGCGCTCATGCATTTTCATACAAACACCCCCTTTATTCATCCGCACGTGTAGTAATGGCGCGATCACGCTGTGTTGCATCATCCCTGTCACCACAGACGACGCGGCACTAATGATGCCGCGTTATCAGCTGCAAGGATCCAGGGGTTAACGTCTGACTCCGGAGCCGCTGAACCGTAATAACACATGACACATGTCTGCCATTAGTGAGCGCTCTTCCCCCCGCAGTTGCCGCACTTTCCTTTAATTTGACGAAGCTGTAATCTCCATCTACTCCGAGTGTTTTCATCTACTAAAGGACTTTCAACAGCTTGAGCCTAATCAAAGAGTTTCTGTCTTTTCTCCGCGTCTCTGGATAAGGAAATTCAATTAGCTTAATTGGTCTGGATATTATGCTTCTGTAATGTGATGTAAGCATGGCTTTCAACAAACTTCACAGGGCACTTTCCAAGCACCTCGCTAATTAGAGCAATAACTTTAATCCAAATGTTTTACCGCAACATTCCTGATGATTCTAAATTGAAATCCAGGTAATTAGTTGGAACAACCCACGGGGAGGTAACTCGCACCCGACTCCCAGGCAGCCGACGGCAAAGTATAAATGAAGCCTTCGTTTGTTTGACTCGCGACACTGAAAATAGAAACATCCTCTGACAAGATGAAAGTGCGTTGTGTTTAAGAGTTGTAAAAAACAAAAAACAAAAGGTGAGGATATCATTGGTATGGTGAGGGGGGGAACTCGATCTCGCAACCCGGGGGATTCATGTGCGCCCTTCCATCGGGATGAAAAGGGGGGAATGGGGATTTTTACAAGCAGCGGAGACAACAAACTGAGGAAATGATCGCGCTTGAGATCAATCACATATGATGGAATGCAACATGCTCTGCTGGTTAGGCTAATAGACAGAGAGGCTGCTTTTTTCTGCCGGCTGGTTTGCATCTAATGCTGTGCCCTTGAGCTGGATATTTAACCTTAGCGGCTTCAGCAAACACACGGCTTGATAAATGAGTACAGAATGCTTCTTTTTTTGGGATAAACGTAAGCACTGGGGGGTTAAAACAAAGACACCACACTTGCTGTAACACAATAAAACTGTATTACATTTGTGCTTAAAATTATAACAATTACATTATTTACAAGCGTTGTCCTAAAAATAAACATCTCATGCTGGATGACACATAAAAAGAAATCATTGTACAATAGCAAGCAAAAAAAAAAAAAAAGAATATTTCTTTTATGTACACCCACAATTTACAAATGATTTTTTTAAAATTGGAATTAAACCCGAGCGTTGATGTACAGCGCTCATTGCTGATATCTGATAATGAAAGTTCGCATTTAGTTCTCGGCAAAAAGGGACCCGAGGTGATCGGGTCTGCGGGACAACTGACACTGACACTGTCCACGTAAAGCCAAGACATCATCGATTGGATTTCAAGTATCAGCGTGTCAAAGGATGCCAAATTTCTGGACAACGTGGTGATGCACTGAATGCTTATCAAATAAATAGTGTACAAAATACTCCCCAACACCCACCCCACCCCGTCCCACCCCTGCCCTCGCCCCCGACCGCCCCCATCAATTCAAACACCTCTCAAGCTGCTGCAACAGCCTGCCTCTGACGTTGTGTCGCCATGGTTTAGTTTGACCTGTGTGAAGCAAAATTCATCTGAGAGGTTGAACGCCCCCCACTACCTCCACGCTTGCACGACCCGACTGGAGAACCCCATCTGGACCGTTAAAACTGCGTTCTACTACGAGTGGTTTTTTGGAAGAATTATGGCCATATGGAGACGGCAGGTCAAAGTGTGAACGAGCTGTTAGCTTTTTAAAGTTGCTTCTTTGCACATGTTTATTCAGAATGGACACGGAGCTCATTTGAAAAAAAAAAAAGTGAAAAGTGAAAAAAACAAAAAACAAAATCCCAAATGGTGCCGGGTGGCTTGTCATCCAGATTAATCTGCTGAACTCACGGTCCATCTCGACCCGTGGTTCCATCTTGCCGCCCCTCCAGTCTATTCCAGATTCTGAATAAGCCAAAGGAATAAAGGGGTGCGCCTGATCCGGGTAGTGGTGGAGAAACGGATACTTGCCTGCAATCCTCTGTCAGTAACTAGTAATTACACTGTTTTTTCGCATTACTTTAAAAGGCAAAACTGACAGACCTAAATTTACAAATGTGGCTCATCTCGGTCGCGAATGTTCAAGGTTACGCCTTCCAGTGTTTTGATTGTTTGAAGGTCTAATTATGTGTGTTTTTGAGATGGGGCGGTAAATCACGAGTAAACTGGGGTGAGGGTCCTTCAGATTTTCTGATTCATCCGGCTCAGCCGAGCTAAATATTTCCAAGTTGATCGTTGTTATGCAAATTGTACTGTTGATTCAGTCGTGCCATTTGTTTCTCAGAAAACCCTCCGCTTAGAATAAAGGTCTTGTCTTCCAGTAGTTCAGTTTGACTGCTGACTTAACAAACTATGCATTTCCTTTTTCATATCGCCCTGATCATTCTGTTAATTCAGCATTATTCCAATCCATTTATGGTGAAGTAAATCCTAGCAAAATCTGTCTCACAAGCAGAAGTCATTTTCCTGGCAATGCCTCCGACACCCCATGTAGTAGTGAGCATTATCCAATGTATCTGGTTCTGTCCAGGTTTTAAGAGTTTTATGTTGCGAACACACATTGGCCTTAGACAGGGGTTGAGGGTTCTCCAGCTGAAGAACATTGGGCGATTGAAAACCCTGTATCTCGGGCATTGGCAAGATTGCCTCCCCCCTTGCCATGAAATACAATACAAATGTAGGAAACATTAAATCTTGGGGACATTGAATGCTTAGGCCAATGGACCAGTGGGCCATGGATTGTACAAGGTAGTGCTCTTGGTATCTTGGTCAATGATGGGAAAAAAGAGTGATAGCCGAGCATTGAGTTTGAATGAATTTGACTTCACAATCCATCAGACGTTGCGGTCCTATTGACATGGAATCCACTGTCGGTCAGGATCTGTGCATCTCATTAGCTGCTTAATGTTTCGTTGCTGTTAAAAAAATGGGTTGTTTGAATTGGAGCCAGAAACAGGAAACAATTAGTTTAAAGTTATTTTAGGTTTAAATTTCGTAGAACTGCGGAATTTCATTCCACTGCTGTACTTTGATCGGAATCTGACTTTAATTTTTGATTCAACTTTTAATGTTAATCTGACATCCAGTGATCCTGGTTATTGAAAAGTAGTAACCACTATAAAATTGGACAGATGCTACTCAATTGCCATTTAAATCATGGTAATGTTGTCATTACATTATATTTACTGTTGTTATGCGCCTCACATATATAAATATATAATATTACATTATTTGATACCTATTAATTTCCAGTTTCAAAATCAACTTCAAAACTTTAGCCTTGATCAGAAGAGACATCTTTTAGTGTGGGAGACTCTTTTAATTAAATCTGGTAATTTTACACATCAGTGATTTTTAAAAAATGATTAAAATAAAAGATGGTAATTCGAAGATAAGAGTGTATCTGGAATGAAGGCAAATAGTTTTCCATCTGAGATGATAGGCCGCTGATTGCTTTGTTCTGTTGATCAACAAATATGATTTGGACATTTTCACACCTGTCTTGTCGGTTGGTCGGTTGAACGGAGGCGACGGGTTCCACCTCACGGCATGACTCATTCGTTGGGGTGTGACATAACAATCAGGCCAAACAACCAGACCGCGTCTCTGTTGGAGGGTCACGGCCAACTCTGGAGCAGTGTATTGTGGTCTGGACATGATCTGACCTCAATCAGACAAAATACATTGATTAGTGTTGGGTGGAATAGGTGGTCATTGCCAAGAAAACAAATCACATCTTCTTGACGTATGGAGAATGATTTGCTTGGATTCTGGCTTGACATTTGGCCTGCATGATGACCGGGGGCTGGGCCGCAAATGTGGCAAATCCACCATCATTGCTCAAAGAAAACACGCAGGCAGATATGGAAAATGTCTGATCGACAACAGAACGGCAGATTCTGCAGATTATTCAGTGATTCAGAACAAAAGCAAGTAAAAATGGCGAAAATCTTAAGGGAGGGGGGCGTTCAGAACTTGAACATCAGACTTTAGTTTACATTTGTTCTCCAAATTATGCAAACAGTCCACTTCCAAGGTCACCTAAAGAGAAACGATCATTGGTTCACATGGAAATACCCCACTGCTCCGGAGGACCGTGGTTTGATTGTTCGGTCAGCAACTGAGCCTCTCTGAACAAACTGTACAATTGCAACACGCTGTGGGTTGATTCAAATGGAGCAGGCGTGGCAGTTGTGAAAGCCTCTTATGACAACCCGGCCGCGCCGGACAGAAAGCTCCCCAACATGAAGAGTGCTTCACACTCTTGTGTACATACACACACACACACACACACACACACACACACACACACACACACACACACACACACACAAGCACACACACGCATGGCAACAGGTCAGTCACCTCAGAACTGCGTTTGTTGCCGCTTTCCAGTTTACATTCGCGGCTTTCAGTCTGTTAACATCCAGTAAAAAGGTACGTATCTCAAAATGACATTGATTGACACCTCGGTGCGCGTTGGATTCAAGTAGATGTCATCGGACCGGGTCTTCGTCCCTGTCGCAGATGAGACAATACTGCGTGTAAATAAAATTTCTCTCCCGCAGCCAGGAGATGATGTAAAAAGAAAAAAAAAAATGCTCTGAGGCCAATGTTTTGTCAACCGGAGGGAGAGAGGCAGCATCCGTCGCTCACAAACAAAAGGACAAACTTTTTATTCATACGTTAGTTTGTTGAGGCTTCCAGGCCCTTTTCCCTGCCATGCCGCAGTCTCTATGGCTATTCTGTACAGCGAGGACCTCCCCTCCCGGGGAGCCCTCTATATGTACATGTGAGGGGGTCGGGAGGGGGGGGGGGGCTGGACAGGAAGCAGTAGTGCTTTTTTATTTTTTTGTTGTGTGATTGCAAGCTCTTCTCCTCTCTTTCTCCCGCTCCTCCTCCCCTCCCTCTTCCTCGTCCTCCTCCTGGTCCTGCATGGTGGTGGGTCAGCGGACCTGGGGAGCGTAGCCCTCCTTCATCAGCCCCTCCTCATAATCTGTCTGGCACAAGATCATATTGTTCTTCAGGAAGAACTTGTCCCCCACGCAGAACCTGCACAAACACAAAGACGAGGTAGGGGGGGTTACACACGCTGTGAAGCAAGAACCTCATTAATAGCCTGCGATAGCTTAGCACATAGGCTAGCTGCAATGCTAGCTCAGAAGGGATTAACAATGCATGAGCACCCTCCTTTCCTTTCACAAGCATTTAAACATAATATTAGTGATATTCACTGGTTATTACGCCCCCTTACATGTTGGTACCTGACAACTTCTTCAGCTATTTATTTATTTTCTATATTTTTTAGTTACTCAGAATTGACTTGCATATTTTGGAGAAAAATAACCTAAAACCAAGCAAAACATTTTCTTAATATGGGAAGAAATTACCATGAAAAGGTAATGGAAAAAAAATAGGACAAAAAAAAAAGGTAGAAAAGAAAATTATTTACGATGTGCCCTAAAAACAGGTTAAATGCTATCAAAGGGTCACTGAGTCTCCACTTGCCCCACCAAAGAGAACCAACAATGAAAATAACCACTGTGAATTCAAATTGACAAAAATACATTGAAAAAAAAATAAATAAATCCTGCGCCGAGAAGGTCAGATCAGCTAGTTCACAAAAGGCTTTTAAAATTGGTTTAAAGTTAAGCTGCTGTTTGCTTTCCCTTCATTCAATAAGAGACATCATCATTTAGAGTCACGGGCACAGAGGTGAGGTCCTTGAGAGGTGAGAAGCCTTTGGAAAATAGCCCGACTCATCAGACTTTAGGCGACTCATCGCCTAAAGCTGGGATCCCCGACTATAATGGCATCCTTGGGAGAGGCAGGCTAACCTAGCGGCGCTCCACCCTGGAGCTGCATCACTGTGAAACAGAGAGGGCGGGGCCGCGCTTGGCAAAGATGGCGGGGAGTGGATTTATCAGTCTCAGTCCGCTGAGGTTTGTCTCTCCACCTGCAGCGGCTATGCATAGCCCCGCAGGCCCCTCCAACGCTCCAGTCAGGAGGGGCCGTAGCTACGCTTGACCTTTTAGTGCGGCGCCAAGTGGAGATTATGTTGAACGAGAGGTAACTCTCGCTGTATTGTCCTGAGGGTGTCTTATCTCCCCACATGCTCAGGTTGGACAAGGTCGGCGAGTGTCGGTGCCAGTGTTTACCGGGGGGGAGGTGTAGCATGACAGAGTCTGTTTGACTCCCTCTCCAACCCCCAACCCCCGGACGCTCAGAATGCTGAGTTCAGTGACGGAGCTTAGGTATGTGGCGAGCTCGGCCCGTTTGCAGCGTTTATTCGGAGCTGGAGGGCAGATAGAGAGCATGATTCGCTGCATCCATTTGGGACCAATTAACAGATACGGGCACAAAGTAGCTGCAAGTCTAGGAGCAGGCTTTTTTGGGGAATAAAGCAGAGTGTTCTGAGGATTAGACAACAATAATTTTGAAGGGAAGATCAGATGTGGAGAGACATTCGATGCAGATCGTGTTGGTCGGCAGTATTTCAAAAAGGATGAAATGTATATCAGTCGGTAATTTGTACTCCAAAGGTTATTCAAAACAGTCAACTGCTCAAGCCGTGGTTTTCCTTTGTGTTTATTTTCTTCCACGCATGCAAAGCGTTGGCCGAGTATCGCCGCGTGAAGTCAGAATTTGACCCTGCCCACAGAACAAAACAAGGCTCTGTCGTTTTGCTGAACCATGATCCTGAAAACTATGGAGTGAATATGTCGAGAGAAAAAGCTATGGCCATTCATTCATTCATTCATTCATTCATTTATTTATTATCTATTGCTTCTCCTGCATTCAGGATCACTGGGGTGATGGAGCTTATCCAAGCTGTGATTGTGCGATAGAAGAGGTTCACCCTGGATCAGCCCCCTGTCGAACGTAAGGCCGCATATAGAGACAGACAACCATTCACTCTGTCATTCACACATCTGCGCAATTAACCTACTGAATGTTACGAATGTAATAATATCTGTACATAAAATATGATTGTAACCAAATATGTTTAAATGACACTATTCCCCCCCTTGCATCTATTACTGCCTGTCTTCATTGATACCTTGTCCACTCACACTTGAGCTTCGCCCCCCAACCCCCTACCCCCCCCCCCCCCCCCCCCCCCCCCCCCCCCCCCCCCCCCCCCTCCCCCCCCCCTTTGTCCTTTTGTGTGTTCCTTTTTTTGCTTTTCGCTTTTTTTATTATCTTACCGAAAGCC
>CAAKHD010002544.1:13013-28784 GCA_901007705.1 Fistularia tabacaria | reverse complement strand
ATGTTTAAATGACACTATTCCCCCCCTTGCATCTATTACTGCCTGTCTTCATTGATACCTTGTCCACTCACACTTGAGCTTCGCCCCCCAACCCCCTACCCGCTGCCCCCCCACCCCCCTGCCAACCACCCCCATGGCACTTATCCTCGCCCTCCACTTATTTCGCACGGTCAAATTGTTTCTGCTCAGTGAAATGTCAGCAGCATATGTGACATCTGTGTACCAATTATGATGTGGATATAACACTCGGGCCTCATAAGCGTGTCTAATAGAGGAGCTTTTTCGTTGTTTTACGATTCTGACTTCCTCAAAAAAAATGTATATATGGCTGACTATGTCTCCCATAAATCCTGCATAAATCTTTATTAGATGAAGATCTTATTTCTATGCTACTGCTCGTTCAATATAAATCCAAATATCAGCCAATTAGTTTTGGTCGCAGCTGATGTAATAAATACTGATTATATTTCACTGAATTAGCGTTTGGAAGTGTTGCATTGTGTATTAGCCACGTGCTGGTTGCTTAATTCATTGACTGTTACAATCCTGACTTGAATAAAACACAATGGGGTTGTGTAATATTGTTCTGCACTAAATATTGTATGGCAGAAAATAATAAATATGTCTAGAGCTGTTTCTGGCTGTGGGCTAAAAAGCTAAGTTTTTGGGGGGGTTGAAAAAAATGCTAAATGGGACAATTTAAAACCTTTTTGAATTCAGTGAGAGTGCAATTAAGCCGATGCTGATATCTGCGAGGAAAACCGAAATGTTAATTTAACATCTGAGAGACATCGATTTAGAAGGGGGGCTGATTTAATGCGAGGGAGATGCTGATTTCATCTTTTATTTAATTATTTTCTCCATCAACATTTGTATATATGAAGGAAAATAAGCATTTTTTTTCATTTCAAACTAAAATGAAGCTTCACCTGCTGACGGGATCCATGACAATGAGCCAAGTAAGAATTCAGTGCCTGGTGACCGTCAGGCTGGGCTGCCTTCATGCATTGGATAAATTTAGTCTTGACAATCATTAGACGTCTCCTCATCATTTGAAGGCTTCTTTATCTTTCTGGCTCTGGGATGGTGGCTTCCTCATTAGTTATCCCAAATGCAAAATTCTGACTGGTTAATTTTGTTCTCTTACTGGAGGAAGCAGATGTTAATGGGCACAATTCGGATTTCTTTAAAGATGTGGGTGGCCAGGAGTCTGCGTGAAGTTCATACTGACACGAAGGGATCGTTTGGAGGAGAGAATCTCCATACATGAATGAAGTGAATCTCATTTTATCGTCTCATCTTGACCCTAGAATGAACAAAATATTTAATACTGAAATGCCAATAAGTCACTTAAAATCCCCAAAATATCATTTTTATTATTATTAATAGAAGTAGTAGTAGTAGCAGTAGGCATAGTAGTAATAATACAATATTGATAATTATATTAATATTAACAATAATAATAATAAAGACCACCTAACTGAAATATCCGCAAATAACTAACAAAATTCATTTATAAATCAACAAAGCATTGCAAGAACTGATTTTAAAAAAGAAATTTGAAAAGAAGCTTAAAGTTTCAATTAAAGTTTTAATCTACATCCTGTGAATTCACCGCTTAATTGATTCAAAAATCATATTGAATTAAAAAAAGACCAAAAATCCCACAACTAAAATTTCTGAACCTAAGGTTAATTGGCAAGATGCAGGAGCCTCTCTGTGAGTCTGCTTTTTTCTCATAAAACAAAATAAAATAAAAGCCTATCCTTTCCATAACTGAAAGAAAAACAACCTGTAAAAAAAGAAAAAAAAAAATTTGGACTGAGTTGGTGCTACCTTTGTATTCGACATCAGGATCTGAAGTTCCAGAGACCCAATTTTATTGCATTGGACTCCCAATTCTCAAAATGGCAATCAGCTGGGTTTTTATTCAAGCCGCTCTGTCGAGGTGGTGCCACCAGAGCATCTGCTTCCATTTAGTTTATCTACTTTTATTTATTCATTCAGGTTAATTATTTCTCCTATAATTCTTCCACCCACCGTGATAAGACACAATGACTGTGTGGGATCAGACTCATCACGTCTCCAGCTTCATTAAAGACAAGACGGGGTTGTATTTATATTACAATCTGCCTGGACCGAGTCTCTCTCTCCCTCTCTCCCCCCTTCACTCTGCTCCCTCCATCTTCCCTCCTTTACTTAGAGGTGAGTGTGACTAATGAGTCTTCAGAGACCCAGCTTGTAGGAGGCTCAGAAAAATCGCTTCCACACTTTAAAGATGTATTGCGATGCCAGCTAGTTGCCTGGGAGGCCCACATTTGCCGGAATAGTCCCTTTCCGCTGTGAACAGAGGGATTGTCAGAGGGAGAAAACAGTCAAAACACGGTGAGGATTCGCAGGTTGAAGCTGCTGGTTAATAGTAAGCGCTTGTTGTAAATCTTGTCTGGCAGATTGTTGCCGGCCAATCCGATGCAGCCTCACAAGGACGGCCTGGAGATGAGGGTTTTCTTGGGGGGAATGTGATGTGGTAGGAGCAGCTCCATGTTTCTGTACTTCATTGCCGTAGTTTTCCGTTTATTTGCATGATCACATACAATCAGCTTAACCACATAGGAATAAAGTTATTAAAATTATTATGCATACAATTTCTTGATCATGCTTTGGTAAGATTTTGCGTTTGGCTCCCTTGAAAGTGAAAGATCCTGTGATTTTTTTTTTACCAGGTTATCGCATCACTTCCTGTTCATCAGAAGAGACTTTTCACAGACCATGTGTGCTTCGATCCTGATGGATTTCACTCATTATATGCTGTCTTATAACAATCAATATTAAGTTACCTAACCTATGAATATCATATTCACTACTTAATATGTATGTTTCACTAGTTTTGTAATTCCAGGTGAATATTGACATGACTTGTAACAAATGAGATTTTCTCCTTATTCTTCTTTTTGCCAATAATAACTACAATTTCATTCCATATTAAATCTCACTATTAATATCAGCTATTTTACATGATTATATCTGTTGCACTTTAATAGAGATATGAAGCAGGTTTACAGCGTTGTTTCTTTCATTTCATTGTGTTTTGTTGGCGCTACGCTTCTTCTATACTGTTATTGTTATTACTTCTTTATATGTTTTCATTTCTCATGCCTACCACCTTAAAAATGACACATGGAAGTTTTATACTGTAGTATCGAATTCATGATAAAGTCTAAACAAAGTTCAGAGACCTGCAGGAACAGAATCGTCTTTAGAAAAAAAAAAGTTAGTTCATTGAGAAGATATGTTCAAACCGCACCGAAGCCCGGGGCTCCGGACCACATTGGTACCCTGACCCAGATGAGTGGACAGTGGTGTACATTAATTGTTACTTGAGGCGGTGTTTTCGAGTGGTGAAAATGGGAGTAGTTTCCCCAGTAGTTTGTCTGCTCAGGCTCTGAGCTCGACACC
Source organism: Fistularia tabacaria (assembly GCA_901007705.1). NCBI lineage: Eukaryota > Metazoa > Chordata > Actinopteri > Syngnathiformes > Fistulariidae > Fistularia > Fistularia tabacaria. Next base: position 25,328 of record CAAKHD010002544.1, on the reverse strand, counting down.
AATCATACACAAAGTGACAACTGTGTCCCTTATTGCCTATTAGGCTCCTGTCTAACAAGCCCCACTCCTGACATACAAGGCACTAGTGGCTGGGCTTAGCTGTGCTCTACCCCCTCCCTCTTATCAGTGCTGACCTTCTCCTGCACTGTCACCCATCCTGCTGCTCTTCGCTCCCTCCACGCCAGCCCTCCCTCCCCAACACTGCGGCCTCTAGCTCATCATGGGGAAATTGGGCCAGTGCTGGCCAGATGATGAGGCTGGACGACAGCCCCATCGATTAGCTGTCCCCCCCCCGCGCCCCCCACGGCTGATCTGTGGCCAGCGGGCTTCTGGATGGAACCACATACCCTCTTCTTATTTCCAGCAACAAAAAAAACCCTCATAGCTCTGAAGTTAGATCCTCCTTGGCGCTCGATTCGGGCAGGTGTGACCCGGCCATCAAACACGCAAACTGCGGAGATCGTGTTTCAGAGGCGCTCGCCGGTCTGCTTCTACGCACGAAAACACTGTCTGACCTCAATCTGATGAAGCTGCAGGAAACCCTGATCGTTTTTAGGCCAAAGAAACCTTTCCTTGAAATGTTTCCAACCTGAAAAAAACAAAATCAATATGACAATCTTCTCCTATTCTGTCTTTTTTTGTGTTTAGATGTGGAGAATCACAAGTCAGACACGCTCAGAAATTAACTTCATCCTAGTTTCTCTGGAATCACAAGTCAGCAATGAATCCTAACCCAACCCATCAGTAGTAGATAGTAAAATATATTAAACATTGATTTGATAAGGAAAAAAAATCCACATTTGAGATGAGATGATACATGAAATATATTCACATATAGTAAAAAGTCTGTCTCTCTGATTTGGATTACACTGACTACCCTGAAAACTACAAATTATTCATAAATAAAAAATCCCAAAACCTTCTTCTTTCTCTTGCCTGAAATGTTCTCCAATGATTCACACGAGAGGAGGCAAAGTAGGAAAAAAAAAAAAAAAAAAAAGGAGCTTCCCTCCCAGCAGCTCAGATTCGGAAAATAACAGGTCTGGCTGGTTGGAAGGTCACGACAGTAGATTTATGTCCAGTTTAACACAGTAAGGCCAGACGTGAGGAATCAGAGCGAATGTGGGATCCTATATTTCCGCTGATAGACTGGGGACAGGAGCGATTCTCTCCTCTCGGCTTGATACCGTTTCAAAGTCATGCGGCGAGTGAAAAAGTAGGAGCGGAAAAAAGAGGCAAAAAAAAGGCTTTCACTGTCTGGCAGATACACAAGTAAGATAACAGCCTTTTTCCATTTATCTTATTCCTGAAGCTGCTTCATCTCTCAATGACTTTTTTTTCCCACAGCGAGAAAGAAAGCAATTTGATGGCTGCGATGGCAAAGAGGAAAAGACGGAAGGTCACATGTCCGCTCAGAGCTGACGAGGCCGCTCTAATTGGCCCCCCTTCCTGAAAGCCCCGCCCTTCGCGGCAGAGCCGACGACCAAGCGCACTCTGCAGTGATGGAATCAGAATAATCATGGACCGCAGTAGGTTTCATCCGTAAAGCAGCCGATGACGTGGATTGATAGGCGAGTCCGCACATATATATGTGTGTGTGTGTGTGTGTGTGTGTGTGTGTGTGTATTCATACTTGATTGTAGCAATTCAACCTTCAAACGCCAATTTTGCGACGATGCTGACCCGCAGGAGCGCCGGATAATTACACTGCCTGACCCCGGGCGACCTCGCCGCCGCCTGCTCTGTTTATCAGATTTCACATTTTCTGACGATGTTCCTCAGAGAAATCTCCGGGCCATTTGTGAGATGGATTAGATTGCTTTATTGAAGGGCCTGTCGGGGGGAGGGGGAAGGGGAAAGGGGGTAGGGGGTCAATGGGGTGGCTTTCATGTTTGTTTGGTGGTGGTGATGGTGGGGAGGTGGGGGGCTGGAGAGAGGGAACAGCGGACGGTGAGGAGGCAGATCAGTATGCCAGACAAAGAGCAGGAGCCTATTTCCAGGCCGAGACGCTGAGAAAGTATTCAGGGAATCTTAAGTGAGACCCTGTTAGATCCGACAGAGGCGGGGGGGGGGGGGGACATTTGTAACGCGACGCACTGGTGATCAGGACAGAAATGTTCAGAAGCACGCCGCCTTCGGACTCATTACTTCCATCTTCCTGTCTGTCGGTGGTGAAAAAAAAGGGTTGATCGGAGTGAAAGACGGCGAACGGTACCAGGGGGTATCAGAGCCATAATCGAAAAATAATTAAACTGCAGAAACTGTTTATGAGTAGGGCGTAAAATAAATAAATAAATGAAAAATGAAGAGTTTCTGAGATTTTTTTTTTAAAGCCATATATTTCCACAGAACTTATATTTCTATACACATATATATGTAGGATGTATATATATATATATAAATATATGTACAGAACACACACACACTCATATAAATATACATATATATGCACACACACACATATAAAGACATATAAATACATATACACACACACATATACATAGCTATATATATACATACATATGTATATACACGCACACATATATACACACACACACACATATATACATATATACACACACACACATATGTACATATACACACACACACACACACACACATATATATACACATATACATATATATATACATATATATATATATACATACATATATATATATATATATATATATATATATATATATATATATATATATATATATATATATATAGTGAGGTTGTAAAGTTGCATGAAGTCTTCATGAAGCCGTATTTTAATGATTTAACTAATTTCATATAAAATAAGGAATAAATAATAATTTCAGGATATCCCCCCAATCTTTCATTTAAGATTCAAATCCCAAAGAGGACACTCAATTCTGAGAAATGAGAGGAAAAATTAAGGAGTACATATCTTTGTCACACTGTGTCAGGTGTTCACCACATATGTTTGTGAGTTTTATCTCACCTTTGTACCAGTCAGACCAGCTTGTAATAACACCATTTATTATGGTATTATAATTAACACTACAATAATAGGAAGCATGTGATCTCCAGGTTGCAATGGTTCATAACTAAACTTGTCTTTCTTTTCCAACCGTCCCATCAGTCATTTGAAAAATGAAAGATGCCTGGTGTTACATTGTGTGTAGTCTGTTCGCGCGCGTGTGTGTGTGTGTGTGTGTGTGTGTGTGTGTGTGTGTGTGTGTGTGTGTGTGTGTGTGTGTGTGCGTGTGTGTGTGTGGTTGTTGGGGCATTTTTCATGGATGAAAAACATGAATTGATAAAATGACGGCCGAAGTATTTTCATGGGAGATTTTCATGGGCGTTGAAAAGTCATCTTTTTTCAAAATTGTTTGTTATTTATTTAGATTTTTTTCAATTTGCAAATGCATCGACACTTTAGTCGATAACTTAATGAGAGAGCGCCTTCAAAACGTTGGGGGATTTAATTGGTTTGTGATTGATCAAAACGGGCTCAAGGATAATCTGATTTTTGGGGGGTGGACACGACAACAAAACTAAACATGGGTTTATATGATGAAAAATATTTGCTTGTTCAGATGTTCTATAATTAAATATTACATAATGGATTTTATCCACACAAAGGAATAAAATAAAGGTGCAGAGAGGATGCTGAGCAACACTAGCAATGTTAAGCTCTGGCAAAGGAAAAAAAATAAAAATAAAAAAATAAACATCACGGTTCTTTAGGCACTTTTTTCCTCAAACAAAATGTGAAGTTGTGGTTCATCTGTCGCTGAGGATGCGAGAGCTTGTGAGGTTTAATCCCCGGCTTGTGTTGGACACATGACTGGCTCACACAGGTGGAGGGTGTTGATATACAGACACATTATATTTTCCGGGGATTTATTTTCACTTCCTTTCTTTATGATATTGCCCCTTTTTTTCCCCTCGCAGCAATTTTAGTTGAGCATTTTATAGAATCCCCTTCGTTTTTTTTTATTATTTATGTCACCGCTAAGAAGTCATTCCAAATCTCACGCGTTCCTAAAGACAGAATTAATTAATTTCGTGGTAATTAATTAATAGATTGCATCTTCTTGACGCATAAAACCGAACAGATTCCTTCCAGACAGACACTCCCGGGTGCCTGCCTTGTCACATCTGAAATACGCTGCAATAAAGCACGTGTAATAACAATAATAATATGCACCTCAGACTTTGATTTCAAAGTTATACCTCGCTGAAATATGGCGCTGTCTGTTATTTCAGCTCCTCCGGGATGTAAATTCGGGCACACAGAGCTTTAAATTTATATTTCGCTGGGCCGTATCTCTCCTGCAATGTAAAGAAACGGAATGGAAAACAAAAAGTCAGAGCTGAGGAACAGCTTCAATTAAAGCCGGCGCCACGCCATAAATCTGGGCCCGGGCCCCCCACTCAAATTGTGATGGGCATCTGAGCGGCGCCTATGAGGCCGCAGCAGACCGTGCGAAACACACTAACGTCGATTTTATTCAACAGTTCATCAGGCGCCCTAATGTAAAAAGAAAGATTTGCCCGCGCTTAAGTGGGTTTTAATGTGTGAGAGCAGAGTGGGATGCCTGAGTCCGCCTGATGAAGATTAGCTGACTTCTTCCATTAGGGGAGGCTGTCTGGTGCAGCCGCCTGAAGTGGCAAGACAATAACCCAGTGCTAATTGTGCGTAACCAGGTCCTTTGCTTTTAGCGCCTGCCGCCTTTGGTTTGTGTGTCCCTGAGTGTGCATGTGTGTTGGCGACGAAGCCAAGTTTTAGACAAGAAGGTAAAAGAGACGCCGGAGCAAAGTCGACATTTTGGAACGCCAGGATGGAGCTTTGACTGTCTGCTGGGTTTGGAGGTTCTGTGACCTTCACAGGACAATCATGAGACTACCACACTTCAGCATAAAACTGCAGAGGATGTCTTCTTTGATTAGTTTGTGAATCCTCAGTTTCATTAACTTTGTTCAAATCAAACCCACGGTGATTGTATACACCCTAAAGTGTGTATACTTTCATTCAATATTGCTATTTTATTTTTTTCCTGTTCTAGTCTGTCTTCCTTCTGACAAAATAGTTTAAAACAGAAAAATGACATATTATAATTAAAACTGAATGGAAGTTTTTTATCTTTAATATTTACTGAACGATTGTTTCGTGAATATTTGTATTCTGTAAAGGTAATATATTGACATTGTTTTTATATCGTCACCTACTTAAAATAATCACCTTAATCATTTTTCAAGTTTTGAGGAAATCACAAAAAAACTGAGCCCTGTGTTGAATAAGGAGCTGATTTAAGCAAAGACAAAAAATCATTTTTGTCAGAAATTGACCTAGGCAATTATTTCAAGAAGGGAATGTTATCCATAGAGTATTTGGTCATCACTGGCTGTCTATGTAGCCATTTAGCTAGGATTTTATTTTAAAAGAGGAAATGGTATGCAGAATACACTGATATACTAACTACACTAACACTATATAAACATTAAAAATTATCACTGAGGTAGTTCTAATAATCCAAGAACCGTGGTGGCAAAAATGTTCTTTACTAAAATGTCAGGATTGATTTCTGCAAACAAACTGAAAGCACTTACATGTGCTGTAAAGCATCACAGAATGCTTTGAAAACATCCAACGGATGAGACAGTAAGACGACAGGGTGTAAATGTCACACACACGCACACAAACACACAAACACACACTCACACACTCACACACGGATACACAAAGCATGTCTATCAGTCAAATGACCATTAGCTAGCCATCATTAGCTATGTAGCTGACCTGTTCCCTCCTCCAAGAATGTAACTACATTAGCATCACCATTGAAAGGAAGCAACTTACATGCCGGTTGTTTTGGGATGGTCACTGAATTGTTTGCCTTAAAATTAAAATTATTTTTCTGAAACAAGTTAACTTTCTGCTTGCTAAGACATGAAGGTATGATGTCAGCAACAAAAAAAAGAATCCCCTATCTATCTCTATCCAGGTGGAAATTGGTTGAATTAGAAAATGACCCTTCCCATCCCCCTGCACAAACATCCCACGCTACTATTCCCGTAATATACAACATACTGCATGAGTATCTAAAAATTGAGTGTGATCTTCTACGACTGAAATGTGAGATCCATAATTCTTCTCAGATCTGTGTGACCTAGTTTCCCTATGATCTGTAGCGAGGAGGTTGTCCTTTGGCGTCGGGTCTGATGGAAAATCTCATCCATGTCATTGTAAAGAATTAAACACGGGCTCATCTCTCAAAACCCGATGCCAACATGCCCATTCCTCATGTTCCTCGAGAAGTCCGTCCGGCTTCTTGTTGGCACGATTCCAGTAACAAAGACTGATGGTGAGGATGTTACTCCTGTAGCCGCCGGCTGAAGCTGTACCGGCATTATACTCTGTACGCGGGTTCCAGCTCGTCCTCGAGGGGCCCCGAAAATGTCTGCCCATCGCTGCTCAAGGACATAAATCTTCCCCGGACTATCAGACACAGTCGCCTTTACAAGCCGTGATCCTGCCTTGCCATGGAGCCAGATGCGGGTCTGAGTACTCACCTCTGATTGCAGAGCTGACACGCAAAGCAGTCCAGGTGGTAGACGTTCTCCTTGGCGCGCATGACCATCTCGAAGGCCGGGATTAGTTTGCTGCAGGCTGCGCAGTTCCCCGTCACACCGAACAACCTGGCACACACACATGATGTCGATCAAGACTCAATACAGTGTGACTCAAGCCTATGCTAAGCTCGCCTAACAATCAATCCGATACTTCTGATATAGCTAACAGGACTTATTTAAATTTCTAAATTTTGTAAGATTACAATGAACACTTTGTGTTACTTACATACAAAAAAAAAAGACTTTGGAGACCGTACGCTGTATAGACATACAACCACTCAAACCGGGTGATTTAGGGTCTCCAGAAAACCTTCTGCATATTCTTGCACTGTGGGAGGAATCAAACCAGAGACCTTTCTGCTATGAGGCGGTGGATCTAACTTTACTTACATGAAATCACTTTCTCTAGCCAGATTTAAGTAATGGAAATTACAAAATAACAGGTGGATGCTGCTACTGCTTTGAATATTTGGATGTGATAATATTTAGGGCATTGTAAAAATAAGTAAAAAGAAATGCCAATATGAGGAAAGATGTGCAAGGGTTTGGTGTAAAGTTTTGTGCATTTTGTGTATTTTCAGTATCAGAATGGACAATGTTATGTTTCCTTTTATGTTCCATGAAACCTTTTGACATTGAATGTTCTGACACTTTATTATTGTCACATGAGGTGCGAACCTTCACTCAACTGTCTATCAACAGTTTATCAATGCTGGCATTCCAGAAAGTGGACTCTCTATTGAATGAACTGACATCATGGGAACCTTCATTCAATGTGCCAACTCTGAATATTTGCTTGGAAATACACATTCATATATAATTTTCCGTTATATTGGTTCAAAGATGGTGAAAGGAGGTCATAATGGAAATGTCTCTTCCAACATGTGGAGCAGAAGTTTTGTTTAAAAAAATTTTTTTTCCGTCATTTATTTTGAGCCCCGCATTTGTGAATGATACAGCCCCTTTGAACTTGAAGGTAATACAAAATGAAGTGAACAAATAGAAATTTTAACTTGCTTCGGAGAGACGCCTTTGACATAAACTCAAATGCAAATATCTGACCTTTGAAATTTATTTATTTTTTCTGTCGAACATATGCACACACTTTCTAGCTTCATAGGTTTTTGCTCTTACATTCAAAGATGAATATGTACATATATATTTGTGTATATATTATATATATATATATATATGTATTAAACAAATACAAGGATTATTTGAAACGGGAACTTTTTGTTTCAGTGTAATTTTGTTTTCTTGCTTAAACCCCACGAGTTGTTTTTTTTTTGGTAACTATAAAGCATTACTTGAATGTAATTACTGATTTGTTTATGAGCAAAGAATAAATGTTTACTCTGCTGAGATGCATTTCTGCCCATGCAAACTGGAGTGTTCAGTGAGCTCTGTGAACAACGCAAACTGCATCTGATGGTTAATCACGTTTCTTTGTGCAGTTTTCAAAACACATCAATCTCAAATTAAAGAATTTGAGAATTCTTTTCAATTTGAACCCCACCGTCTGTTTTCAAGCACGGCTCCCCGGACAGGTTAGGAAATAAAAATAGAATAAAAGACGATCGAACAATGAAAAAAAATCTGCATTTCCACTACAAACCAAACCAAACAAACTGTAATAACATCCCATGTACACGCTTCACCGGAATGAACATAAAACACACTGTCAATGCACCCGGGAACATCTCAAGTCCGATTAAGTTTCACCCCCCCTCCCCCTATCTCCTCGCCCCACCTTCTCATGACTGTGAGTGACAGCCGTCAGAGGGATCATGGCCAAAACACAAACACCAGACAGATGTGCTGGCACAAAATCGCCAAGACGGGGACCAGACCATGGCAAGGGGTAAGGGGAGAGGGTTAGAACAAAAAAAAAAAAAAAAAAAAGCCGGGTCACGGCTTGTGTCGAGGAAATAGATGGGACAAGCCCAACTCCCCTCCCCCTGCTGCCCAGGGAGGACCCTATTATTCCGGCTGCTCTGGGGACATTAATGCGAAGCTTCATTAGAGATTCAGGCCCGTTACGATGCGGCCACGTAGCCCCGGCCAGCAAATATCTGATAACCAAATCATATAACAAAATAACCTATTAGGCAGACTTCTCCGGGCACTTTTAGCCGTCGTTGTTAAAATGATAAAACGGCACGCCACTCTCACAGTCTGTAAGAGATCGCAATCTGATAAATGATCTGAGGGGCTGGGGATATGCAGGGTTGTTTATTAACCTTCAGAAAGTATGTTTCCCAGAGGCAAAGAAAGCAGATAGATTGTGCCCTCATGAATACCTCCAGAATTAAGGGCCACTGTCAACACACCTTGAGACAATGAAGGATATACCCTGTAACACGGTCGCGAGGTGAAAAACAAAAGAGGGCCGACGCGGTGGATTAATGCCGACTTAATTAAAAGAATTATGCCTCTTCCTTTGAGCCATCTAAATTTAGATACGTCTGTTATCTCCTGTCCTTTCTCTTCCCTCAACAAATGTGCATCGCCAAAAGGCGTTCGCGTGAAATAGATGAAATGATGATTTCTCTCTGCACAAAGCCGAGTAATTGATCTAAAAAAAAATCCACAAAAAAAAGAAAGATAGAAATGATAGATTTAGTGTGAGATAATGAGGAGAGTGTTTGAGCAGAACAGCAGCACTTTGTGTTGCCACCTCTCTCTCCCCCTTTCTCTCTCTCTTCCTCTCTTTCTGCAGGGCGAGTGTCCTTGTCTTCCAGTAACCTGAATCATTTTCACAAAGCCTGCTCTCAAGGCTCGGGATTATAAATGATGGAAGGTACTCGTGTAAAAAAGTGATGTTATAAGCTTTCTGCCTGTCAGCTCGAATCAAAACGGCATTCTGTTTCGCCGTTTGCCGCGTCTGTCCATGCTCCTCTCTCATCTCTTGCAAATTTAAGGTGGCCTGTGCTGGTGAAGAGGGCTGTCACACTGCTTGGCTGCCAGAGATTCTGATAAAAGTCCTTGGATCTGTGACCATACAGTCACTGTGTGCATGTGTGTGTGTGTGTGTGTGTGTGTGTGTGTGTGTGTGTGTGTGTGTGTGTGTGTCAAAATGACTGCTTTGATTTCTGTCGAGGTGAAAACCATAAAGTCTTCAGATATTGCAGAATGTTAGTACACTGGGGAAAAAAAATGCTTGCAGATTTAAAATCCATTAAAGATGCAGTAAAGAAACAAAACGGTTACGGAGAAATCTACAAGACAAATGGTTATGGAAGAAAAAAAAATTAAATATTATTAAAAAACCTATATTCCCCTTGTAGATTTGTCATGGACACCTTTGTTTTTTCTCCAATAAATTGGCCAATAATAGTATATTATTTTTTTAATAAACGTGATTTCACCCATCTCTGTCCATGTTTTTCTTTCTTGGAAGTAAATGGTCTCAATAAGGTATTGTAAGAATAAAGGGTTTTTCTTTTTAAACAAGCCTGCACTGAAATACTTATTACCTATTATGGTAGGAAATAAATATGAATAGATAATTCACGTTCTGTATTCCTATAATTCTGGGTGCCACGTAAATGAGAGCTAAATGAATCCAGTCGGAGAAAAGTCATGCCGCCTTCGATGGCGGTACATGGAGCAGCGAGGAAGGACAAAAAAGAAAACTAACAAGGTTTCATCTCTCCGGCGGTTAAAATAATGTCCTCTAACACGGGAATGGAGAGTCAACGTGAGCTCTTAGTGAACCTTACAATTGGAAGGTTGGTAGTCCGATTCCGGGTTCCTCCATGCTGACGTGTAAGACACTGAACCCAATGGCCTGTTTAGCACCTTGCACGGCAGATCCGCCGCCATCTGTGTGTGAGTGAGAGTGTGAATGCAACTCAGTGCAAAGCGCTATTGAAGCAGACACTATTTACAAAGCAGGAAATAAGAACCATTAACCAACATCATTTTTATGTTCCTCTGTTAGTGCCCCAACATCTCGGTCAGCTTTCGTTTCCTGCATCCCGTGTCGCACTTCTGCTAACTCAGGCGCGAATTATCTCTGCTTTTTACTTTTCCTGTTGTGAGCGGAGCCCGGAGTTCCGAGGAGAAAAGTGTCTCCGCTGCAGTGAAAGGGTGGAAAACAAACACAGAACCTGGACGTGCATCTGCTGCTCCTGCTGAGGGAAAACACCTTGAAGAGAAGGAGATAAAACTACTCGTTGTCGCTTCTCTTTTCGTTTTCAGCACACGCAACAAAAAAAAAAAACTCGCTCTGACGTGTTTTATCAGCGTGGAGACAAGTTAAAAGTCATCATTTATATGTAAAATAACGGCGAGCTTGTGATAAAAATGCCGATACGTCCGTACGCTTACACAAAAGGCGAGTCAAGCAACGTGGCGATTTGTCAGTGTGAAGCGGTGCTGCTCCGCCGCCCGGTGACATCGTACCGACAAGATCAGCACGACTGCAGCAACAACCTTTGATAACTAACCAAACAGAAGTACCACATGTGTCGAAAATACAAAAACACAATATACCAACAACATTTATAACACAACAGCTGTAATGACTCCAGAACACAAGAAGGCACTGTGGTTTCCTGAACATGGCATGACAACTCTTATAATATCCATTTAAAAGGGAAAGCTAGAATTCAAGTTCTTCAAAATTACATTAAATTCAGTTTAATTGTTCCGCAAGAAAATTTTGAATTTCAATTAAAAAATATCAGTAAATAAATACAAAAAAAAATACAAAAAAGACAAATTCCCAAAATATCTCTTATTTGATTATAAATTGAAAGAAATCGCTCACTTACTAAAAAAGGGAAAAAATAAATAAAAAGAAATAGCATGTTAGCTAGAGTTTAGGAGTTCCTGAATTCAGTATCTTTAATATAGTTTACAATGTAATGATGAAACAAAGATAGTTTTATTACTGCTTAGAAGCAGAAGAAACGGAAAAAGGGAAAAAAAAGACTCTTGACAGGACAGGATGTTTGTGCGTCTAAAGAGCTGAATCCCAACCTGGTCACCTCTGTGTTAGTCGAGTTATTTTATACATCACTTAATATGAAATACTCTAACTGATTATATGTTTTCCTTTTAAACATCTACTCATTGAGATGCGTTTCCTGTTTCAAGCTTTAAGCTTTCGCCTGGTCAGACGGGTTCCCTGTTGCTTGAGAGGAACCAGCCGTGTTATCTTTCCACCAAAACTCCAGGAGGTGTTTTGTGGACTGAAAATAAGTAAATAAATCTTGATCTCTCGTGACGGGGTGAGGGGGTGAAAGGAAATGAATGAATTTTCACTGATACAAAAAATAATTTGATTTGAATAAACATATTTATCTTCAATATACAAATTAAAAACATATCCGAATACCCCTCAGGGGCTTCCCAAACAAACCATCTAACCTCCCGTCCAATGGCTTGTTGCATAATCCATCCTGGAATAATTTGCCTTGAATGATTAAACACCTTGCAGCTTTATGTTGGGGGGGCGAGGTGGCACACATGGACCCCCCACCCCCAAATCACACCACTTTTTTACCGTCTCCAAGAAGCTGAGCCGGAAATCTTGTGTGGCAAACAACCGTCAAAAGGCAGGACATAGCAAGCAATGCCTCACCCTTCGACTGCAGCGGGTGGGGAGTTAGAAGGGGGGGTGGGGGTGTTGAGAGATGGATGGAGGGTACCTGCCACTCGTCTTTCGCTGCTCTGCCAGTTTGATGTCACACACGCTAATGGCT
>CAAKHD010002544.1:798-12661 GCA_901007705.1 Fistularia tabacaria | reverse complement strand
CAACTTGAAAAATCTGTTATCAATTAGGATGTGTACATATATTTGTTTTTTAATGTGTGTGTGTGTGTTTGTGTGAGCGCGTGTGTGTGTGTGTGAGAGAGAGAGAGAGCGAGAGCAGGAGACCAAGGGCCTTTTAGTAAGGGATTATAATTGGTAATAAATATCTAAATTCCTCATGCAGTTCTGTAGGGCTGACAGTAGTACAGCTGTCTGCAGCATCTAGGAGGCTGTAAACTGTTGGGCAACTATAAAAAAAAAGGAAAAAGAGCTGAATAACATATGTAAATAGCAAGTTTGACACACACTTCATATCCATGGCTGACAAGATAGCATGTATATTTAAAGAGGTTGAAGATACAACATGAAATTAAAATTCAATGCCCGTCTCCGATCTGAATTTGAAAGAGAACGGAGTCAGTCGGCACTCCGCACCTTGTTTGAGTCAAAGAGGCGTTCACTGTGCATCACAGCCTGGTATGGCTCAGTGGTACCTATTTGATGAGAGGAAAACAGACACCAATTAAATTATTCCACAAGGCTTTAGCCCAGTGGACCCCGAAAAAAGCCTCCCCCCCTTTGGAGGAGTGACTCTCCCAGCTTTGTCAATCTAAACCTGTCAGAGTACGATGACGGATTACCGGGGTGTCAGATGCGACACGTGAAATGCCGGAATATAAATGCTGCTCTTTCCCGGAACCATCGCCAACTTTTTTTCTGTTTTATCCAAAGGGGGATTCCGGCTTTTACGCTCAACAGTTGTGAAAGCACCCAACTAACTGCGGCAGCCACCCTGCAAACGTTATGTACTTATTTTTTAGCCAATTAATCTAAAACCTATGATTAATCTAGAATGTAAGGAGAGGTCATACACATCAGGACGCAACACTTTAATGAATGTGAGAATGTGCCCTACCGTCACCTGTCCTACTGCTGTTATTAAAAATAAATTAGACTTATGTTCTATTTCTTGGCGGCATAAAACTATTCATTCTTCACTGGATGTAAGGAATAATTAATTTTAATATACAACTATTATGGGGAATTGTCACAGGAAAGCAATATAAAGCTGCTGGAATGGGAAGAATGATTTATATGTGATGATATTAAACATAACCCATTGGAAAATGTATAAAAATGTCCGCATCCCCCGCAGTACTTGGAATGTTTGATGGAGTCTGTACCAGACTATCTAAATTCCTTCTGGAGCTGAGAACAGCTGGAGAACTTTCTTAACAACTTCAACCAGTGCACACCTGAAGCAGCCTCACAGCATCGTATAGAAGGAAAGCTTTTTTGGCAAAAATAAAAGGAAAGCCTTTTTCTTATACGGTCTATGTAAACAACATATATATACATATTCACCAAATTAAGTATAATTCTACTATTCTCATAGATATTCTCTCATAGCATGTTCACATATTATCACCTAAAAAGGTTAGAAAAAATGTCTGTATTTAAAAAAAAACATGTTTCATCTTGGTTCATGTATCATAACTTTTATTTAATTTTATTTTTTCTATAAAAACAACATACAAAAATACTATTATTAAAAAATATGAATGAAGAAAGAATAAATATAAATGTGGAGTGTTACGTCTCACAATGTCTATTGAAATACAGTAAAATAAAGATATCCAGACCACTGATATTAAAATTCTACCGCTTAACTGGGACCAGTGTTGTGAACTGAAGACAAATGGCAATCAATGAAATTGTAACTGGGGATATATGCAAAGGGGTTGAGCCTATCCCAACTGTAATTGGACGAGAGGCGGAGTTCATCCAAGACCGGTTGTCTGCAGATTTCAGGGCCACATATAGAAACATACAACCATTCACTCTCTCCTTCATACGTCTAGGCAATTTAGAGTCGCCAATGAACCTCCTGCACTTTTTTGGATTATGGGAGAAAACTGGAGAACCCAGAAGAGACCCAAGTAGACATGGGGGAAAAATGCAAACTCCACACAGAGGCTCCCTCTCATATATAAAAAAGTCGCTCTTGTGAAAACAAAATGCTGTTTCACATTGTGTGAAGAAGAAGACAAGCTGCATCAAAAGAAAAAGAGGTAGCAGGGATCACGACCCTCCTCAAGATAAATCAAAATAAAATGAAATAAAATAAAATGTATGGTACATGAACCAAAATGAACCATTTTTTCTAAATACAGACATTTTCTCTAATCTTTTTAGATGATAATATATGAATGTGCAATACTATGAGAATCGTAGTATTACACTAATTTGTTAATTAGTCTCTCTGGATAATTGAAAAGATCAATATAAACTCCCAAAAAGTGTCAATACTGTTCTTTCGCAATTAGTCAATTAATAATAATAATAAATAATAATTAATTATTATTATATCAAGAGTGTCAGTTGGAACCTACAATATTTGTCAAAGTTCTTCACAGAGATCAATCAATCCCTTCATCAATCAACTGCTGTCTTCATACTGTCACATGGTTTTTAGGGAGGGTGGGGGTAAAGTGTTCAAGAACACTTGGTGCTGGTTGCTGGATCCTGAGGGTCCTGATTGCACCAACACTTCCAGTATCCATTTGAAATTCTAGCGGTGGCTTTGCCCCCCCTCCCCCCCACACAACTTATCCCCCCCAAGCCCACACCCACCCACCATCCCCTGTCTCCCGCATCCCTCCCACCGCTTCAATTGCTCCAGCCTCGGCATGCATTCATCAGCTGCCGGATTAGAATTTGTTTCCTCACAAACCATTGATCATCGGCCTATTACTAGGCAAATGACAGTTAATTACCCACTACATTAACCACTGGGACCCGGGGACCGACTCTCTGTGCCATCAGTCAACATGATGAATGTGGCAAGTTCAGTAATGCATGGCCATTCCCTCGTCCGCCTGCCACGCTGAGAACAACCCCTGGATCTCACTTCCAGGCACCCAAGGAAAATCTATGCTAATCTGCATAATTACAGGCTCAGGGTTAATAACAGACAAATGATTTGTTGCATCTCAACATAGGCTTTTTTTTAATGGGATTGCGCTTTGTCCATTTGATGATCTGCGCTTGCCCGCCGACACGCCGGCGTCCCACTTGAAATTTAATCACCGCCGTTTGTCCACTGGCCCGAACGTTGCTGGAAGAAAACACTCTAATGAAGCTTGGAGTTCATGTGCGATAATACGGTTTGGCTATTAGACAAGGGGCCAGCGATCGAGGAAGGGCTTGATGGGAGCTGAGGTGTCGGGGACGTGGGGGAGGGGAGACGGTTAAGGCTGGCAGATGTAATCAAACCGGCGCGTTCATCAATTTGAGCACCCCCTCTGCGTGTGACTGTCAGTGATTAAACAACTTTAGGGGCAAAATTATTTCAATTACCGCGGGCGTGACCTGGGAATTGTCCCTGGGATAAGATTTTCCTCCTTGAGTGCCCCGACTTGCCTGGCTGCCGGCTCTATCAGTTCTCATCTGCACCTGGACTCTGATATCCTAATGATGAATTATGGCCTTGCTTTTCTGAGAGACCACAGACCGACGCTGGAACATTCCCTCTGAAGTGTCAGCCGGAGGAGCCGCAGCGGTGCACTTCCTAATTAGTTCCGATGGAAACTTCTCCGGAAGGTCGAAAAACATTTGCCATTCCACATTAGGAGCCCGTAAAGTCGGTGAGTGTAGCAGAAACTTGGTGGTGGCCGCGCTCCGCAGCCCTGCATTTGCCAGGCATGTCTGCAGATCCTCAGGAAAACAGTCAAAATAAAAGCAAAATCCCTTTGAAACAGGAGTTTCTGTGTCAACCCCCTTAAATCAGGAACAAATTTCAGTTCAACTTTCAGGCAGTGCTGCTTTTGAGTCCATTTCAGAATAAAAGGGATGCGATGAAAGATTTTTGACCCTCGTGGGGGGCCAGATGTGCTCTTCGATAGGCACTTCCCTGACGCCAAGCGCCCACCTGCTACGTGGCACTTGGTGCCAGGCTGTGGCACACCAGCCCGACAATTATCTGCACCAAACATGCACAGTCCCATGAGTCATTGCTCTTCACAGCTAATTTAACTAATCGCAACTGGAGGGGATGGTCCAAAAAATAATGTGTCCGGGCGACTGAACACGCAGGCATTTTGGTCAAAATTGAAATACCGGAATGTTTATGTGTATGTATACATAGGGAAACAAATCTGCCTTTTTATTTGTTCAAGGAAGCTAGTTATCAAGGTTCCGAACAATACATTTACATATTTATACACATACTTATTTATATATATATTTATTTAATTATTGTTCAGAACCACTCAGTAGTAAACAAAAAAGTTGATGATAATTTTTAGGAAAAACAAGAATGCATTTTGTTTATGATTTTAACTATTAAAAAGCATGTTTATTTATATATATATATATATACACACACATACGTATATATATACATATATATACATATACACATACATACATATATACACATATATACACATATATACACATATATACATATATATATATATACATATTTGTTTGTGTGTGTATACAGCTCAACTTTTTTTGTTTTGTATTAGGCATGTTCATTATTTCAAATACATTCTAAACTGTTTTTTTGAACTTTATTTTTTTCATTGTTTTGAATTATTTATTCAAACTTTTAAGAAGTTACTTGAGTGATGGTTACCCATTATTACACACCAAGTTTAATTGAACATTTAAAAAGGAGGGGATATAATCAAGAAACAGCCCACATTTATCATTTAAATTCACATTTTTAAATTACTCATTTCAAATCAGAAAGAGTATAGCAGTGAGCAAAGAGAATAATTCTTTTTTGAGTGTCAGGATGAAGATGGAGCGCAGCAACAACGTGTCGATCTGAGGCACACAAATTTGATGATCAATAACCATCTGTCAGTGACGTACACGTTCAACACCTTTACTCAAGGTCACACCTGCTTCTATTTCAAAGCCTCCATCACAATACCGTTGAGCAACTGCAACAACCAAACAAAGCGAACAGTTTTATGACACTCAGGGTAAAAAAGAAAATCCTTTTCATGACCTTTCTGGAAGACCGAAACATTATCGGCTTCATCAAACTCAGATCCAGTGCTACGTTCTGCAGTCTGACTGCATTGCCTTCTTCAGGCGAACCTATTGCAGAGGCCAGTGAGTGTTTGTAAAGCCTGTATAAGCATCTTGTAACTTTATTACAAGCCACTCTTGCACGACTTGGGACTTATAAACTTGGGTACAACTGAACGATGAAAAGAAAAAAAAAAAAACGCAGGTGACTCACAGGATACGACATGAGCCGATAAAACGTCACTGCCCGATGCTGGTGGAACTAAATGAAGCCACAGGGGATCAGTTTGGGGGATTTGAAGTAACTGCAAGCACTGTTTATTTATGAAGTGGAGGATAGACCTTAGTGTGTAAAGAAAGGTGACATGGATGTTTCAGCTGATGCAAGCGGTGGCGGAATTAACATTCTAAATTTCTGACTGTTCCGGATTGCGGTGACAGTTGTCTCTCGTGGCTACGCTTCACTCTCAACCAGGTCAGGGACATGCTACAACGAAGACGTGTGAATAACATTGAACTCCAAACACTTTTTAGCTGATATGCCGCCGACAGAACATGACATCATGTCAACATACAGAACCCCATCCCCCACCCAGAGGGATTATTCATCACCTTGAATTGGTTTCACAGAAAAGAAATGGACCAGTGATTCCTAAGAGCTTTGGAGCTCAGATTTCTCTCCCTTTAATAAGGGCTGCACTTCAAATGAAGGCTAAATGATATTGTTATTGAGGGCTTGTCATTTTTTCCCCTCCCCATCCAATGAAATTCCTTATGTGCTTTTGCGAAACAAAACAAAGGCCCACTCTTGACCCCTCCTTAGGGAAATGTGACCCCTCTCATCAGGACAATTAAGTGCTGGGTGGAAACAGACCCTCCAGTGTGTGTCACCCTCCTTCAGACCCAATCACTTGCAATTACTGGCGCCCAGTTTGACCCCTCAGCATTTTCAGATTACATGTGAAAAGCCCAATTTAATTACAGGAAATTCAGATACACGCATTTGTGTGCGAGGGCATTATTGGCGAGGTAATTGCTAGACGTGTGAAGTGAATTGTGGTGTTGGGAGGTTAATGGCAGCCAAGCTTTACTAAGCACAACATAACAATTATAGGGTGCTTTCAGAGCTTTTAACGTCTATATGCCATCTCATTAAACTGGAAACTTGAGTGGATGCCGCTGCACCTCTTTCTTCGCATTACATTGCTTGCCATTTGAACCCTTGGGAGACAGAAAAATAAGGAAATTTATAAGGAAACGTCAGGGTTGATCTTGCGTAAAAATATTGTGCTGCGTCTTTGAAAGCTTCAATAAAACAGTCGAGTTTGCTTCACTTAGTAAAAACACACACTTGGATAAAAGATAAAGCTGCGAAACCTGCGTGGAAAAAAGTCCCAATGGGCGATATCTGGCCGACTGACACGTTGACACGGAAAGGTATATTCTGCGTAAATATTCCAAGCGCTTCCTGCAGTCTGATTGTCACACGTTGTCAGGACCGATATCTGTTCATATTCATTGAGTTTTCATATTATTCCATCAGCCGCGTATCAGAGGAAATATCTCAACAGTCCACGGTCAACAACATATTCATGGTGTCTCCAGCTCTGGTCTCACCTGCTGACACCATCTCATAACCCTCGTTCTTTCCTCAGCGGCCACATTATATGTCACACTACGGTCTTTTTCTTCCTGATACAGATTCTAATAACTCGAGTTGGCTATCGGCCCATCCTGAGCACCAGTTTGTACACTCCATAATATACATAAAGAATAATATATATGACTACCATATTAGCCCAACCAGTCGAGACAGAAGGCTGCCCACATTTAGTATGGATCATTTGAAGGTTTCTGCCATTAAAGGGCATTTTTTTCCTGGTGTTTGTTCATGTAGAGTTGTTGGGTTCTTGCAAATCATTTTAGAATGTGGTCCAGACATGCTCTACATTGACAGTATCATGAGACAACTGTGTTGTGATTTAGCGCCATACAAATAAAATCTGACTCCCCCTGCACGATTATTATGCATAATTGGTTAATGAGCTGTTCAGCCCTTTTTTTTCCAGCCGCTATAGAAATGTCCTCCTTTTTCATCGCATAAGTATTATATACTAAGGGATAACAGAATGAGAGGGCACTGACAGGCTCCGGATAGAATCACAGATCAACAAATAAGTAACGGTGAGGTGGAAGTTGTGTGTCAAGTAAAAATAAAAACTCTTGAGCCAACAGTTTTGCAGCTCTGAGGCAAGCAGGCCGCTGATATTCACAGTTTCAACTGCTGGCTAGACCGATCAGTGGGGAAACACTTTCAAATAGCCACAATACTTATGAAAAATATCACTATGAAAAATAAACAAACAAAAGAAACCTGAATCTGCTCTCACTCTCAAACCGACCTATTGAGCAAACACTGGAAATTGATATACTGGTGGGTATAACTGACAGCGTGAAGAGATTTTTGGATGATCTGAAGGAGACAATGATAGCGAGAGGCTTTCGCCCATTGACTAAACATCGTGATTGATTCCTGACAGTCTTGTTATCAATTGTGGATTCCAAATTCATTTTGGGAATCATTTCATCCTCAGAGAGAGAGACTGCATGATGTGAGGAGAAATGAACAAACAAGTGAATAGTTTTAACTTTTTCTGATGAACTGATTCCACTGAAAAATTAATGACCGCTCAAATATTCACTGTGCCTATAAACATAGAATCTTTTCCAACATCTGGTTGTAAATTAATGTGTAATTTAATCTGGGAATTTTTCAAACCAAACGCTTATGATTTTTCAGCAGAATATGAAATATGGTTGTTGACGGCGGTGCGCTTAAAATGTTAATTGATGAAGAAATGCCAGTTATCACTGAAATGGAAAGAGCAGACTTTGGAGTCTCAGGTTCTGCACCTGAACAAACAGTTAAAAGAAAATAATAAAATAAGAGCTTTCCTCTGGCGTGCCATGCGTCTGCGAATTCCAGCTAACTCGACAAACCAGATGGCTGGGGCGGGCAAAGTAGTAATTGAAAGCAACCCGGATGCTGACTCTGGGCTGAGATTTTTTTAGCCAGAAAATCAAAAATGAAACTGATTAGCGACAAAAGTAAATGACCCAATATACGTCCCCCTCCCCGTGTAAGGCAATCTAAATGTTCTTATCAGTAAATTTCAAAAGTGGTCTTTATCACAGTGAGTCATTACGGCCGGAACACCTACATTTCCAGAGGTGTAATGGCCTCTCATTGTGCGAGAAACGTGGCGACGAGGCAGAATGTGTGAAAAGCTGTGGAACAAAGGAGATTTTACTAATGAATGGACAGAGTGCAGCCAATTAAATTAATGAGAGCCTACAAAAAGCCGTGGGTCTGGCCAAACCCCAATATATGAAACCATTAAAGTCTGAGAGGCGCTCCTTACCGAGTTGGGCTGTTTCAAAACTGCTACGTCACGAGCAAGAATGCCGGACAAAAGCATTATTATTAAGACAACTTGTCATGTTAGGACTATACAACCCGCAAAATGACGACCGTCTAATTGCGATATTCTTAAATCCCCCGTTTTCATGTATGTCCGGGTCCAGATGATTCACGAGGGACAATAATTACAGGAATTTGGTCAAATATCGAGCGAGAATGCTGTAATGGAACCCCGGCATGGGTATCACCAGGCTCTGATTGTCTGGTCTGACAGATTCTTTGTTGTACGTTTGTATGGACAAGTGTCATTATGGATTTACGACCTCATCTAAAAATATTGATATCATTGGTGCACCATTTAGGTTATATTTCATTAAAAAAAAAAAAAAAACTAAAAAAAAACTCACCAAGGGTTTCAGCTCATTGTTGATCCATTCTATGTTAACCTTCTTCTGTGACTTTATCTCTAAGCAGGAAAAATAAAAAAAAAACTCCAACCCAACAATTGGCCTGTGGACTGTTTTAAACAGAGTGGGCAAAATAAAATGCCAGGAGTAGCCAATCGGAAAGTATCAGTGCCGCTGGCCCCGAAAACAAACGTCCTGAATCTCTGGAAAGTACTACCCCTCGAGCGGTGTCTTTTCTGGAGGTAAATCGATTACCCTGGAACTATACTTAGACCTTGGTTCCTTCTGTCAAAATGCTTTTAAAGCAACCGCCCCCCCCCAAAAAAAGGGATTACTTTTGTGTTGGAAACATTTTCAATAGCAATCCCTTTTATCTCATATTACTGTGTTCGCTCTCTTTTCTTCGCAGCAGACAGAAAATGCACATGTATTCCTGCAAAATTCAGTCTCGCCTCTTTTCTATATTTTGACACTGAGTAGCAAGAGGGCAGGTGTTGAGAGCCTGTTCGAAGCGGGTTTACACCACGGAAGTTGTTTCATTACTTTGGATCGGTGAGTGAAAAGGAAAATAACCACGCAGTGTAAATTTGTCACCTATACGACGCCAACAAAAAAACAAACAAACTATGAGCTAAAAGCTATGTGAGACAGATGGCATCCGCCCATCGGGGGGGAGAGACAGGAGTGAGCAAGGTATTAGTTTTACCCCGATGAGGACAACTTTTCAAGGAGAATACTCTGAAAGCAAATATCTGAGGAAAGCTGATCTTCTCAACTTCCAGGCCGATGTTGACTGTGTCAATCGGTGCTTCAGCTAAAACAACACAAATAAACGCAGCACACAATGCCAATCAATCAATGACATGTGCAATCAGTTCAGAGGATCCATGGATCCTGCCGAGAGTGATAATTGTTATGCCACGAGCGGGCACACATTGGCCCGATCTAGATATTTTCAAATATTTTCTCTGCTGTGTAGTAACAAGTAACGAAATAACGGAAAGTTGATGCCGCATTCCTGTTCTCTACTCGGAGAACCTTCTCAGATTATAGGCAGTGGACTGGGCTATCTAATGACGGTACAGCGATAAAAGGGTCAAAGTTATGGGTAAGTTTTCATCGGAAGTAAAAGCATAACCGCTGATTACAATGTTGTATTAAAGTTGAAATTGGTCAAAAATGCATGGTTTTATTTCCAGCTCAGCTCGCTCCACTGTAATTTTCTTAAAGAGGTACGCAGCTGTGACAGTGAAGTCACAGCACTGAAAAAGCCCCTTTTTTTCAAAAACATCTTTTCTGGTGGTAGTTTGAAGGCATCTTTGTTTAATCAGTTTCAATTTGTCCTTAATGTCTCACTCAGCCAATGTTGACCTGGTAAACGTTGAGATGATTGGAATGATTTATCCTCATCTGAACCAATTCTGGTTTGTACAGGAACACATGGAGCCTGGGCCGGCCCAAAACCGGCTGCTGTCTGGGTGGTGATTGATTTTTTTTTTGTTTTGTTTTGTCTGATTTTATCTTCATTAGCGTAAAGTGTTTATGTCCGTGCTGTATACTTGATTATTTTCGGAGTGCTTCTGCCGGCTGCTCCATATGATGTGTTCTCAGTTCGGCCTAAGGGATGATTTTGTGCCGCAGCCCTCCCAGCCATTGATCAGGGCCGTTCCCTTAATGCAGTGGTGGTAACTGACACATGGATGGTGCGCTGACGGCGAGACTGCAGATTTGCTTTGATTGCCTCTTTAGCATTTCACATATTAAAAAGCATACAAGGGGAAGAAAAGTGGCGTTAGGTACGATCAATGCCACAGTATAGTCCCCTCCCCCCCGTCTTTTGCGTCCTCACCACCGCGCGCTTGAATACACAGTGGCTTGTGACCTCAGCATCACATCGATTCTTTTAAAAAAAAGCAAAAAAACAATTATAGATCGCATGTCTTCCCAGTAATGAGTCTGTGACTGATTTTCACCTGACTGATTCCTCCTTACAGTTGTCATTTTAAAGGGGTTGGACAAACAGCATGAGATTAAAAAAAAACAAACACAAAGGGGTGTATTCCCAGGGTGGGACACATTAGCTGCCTCATGTAGCAGATTTTACATGGGCTGTAGAGAAGCCGGACGGTGGATATGCCAACGCCGTCAGGTAACTTAATGAAGTTGTTAATTCCTTTGTTGAGTGACTTGTTTGTCGATGTGCCCTGGCCAAGGGCAAAGCCGCCGCGCGCGTAGCATTAGCATTCTTGTCTTTCTTTTGGCTTCCTCATGAATAAATCAGACTGTTTAAATTGCCGCATTTACATCTCATTTCACACAGGCGTAGCGGCTCCGCTACGACTGGCCCGATCCCCGTTAAGGAGAGGTGGACTCTTCGCTTCCTTGAAGTGAGTGTGTGTGTATGTGTGTGAGTGTGTGTGAGGGAGAGCGTTATCGGGGAGATTCAGGTTCGTCCCGTTACAAAGCATCACATCCCAGGTATCATGGGAGAGAGAGCGACATCAAACACATCACACGCCGGCCTCAAAGCTTTGACTCTGAAAACAACGAGGGCCCGATAATGCGTTTTGGGCTCTTGCACATGATGGTAAAAAAGGCTTGTTATAGCTAGTATGTTCTCCTGACTTGACCAGTGTGATCACTGGAAGATCAGGATCTGAGTGTGTGTTGTGTGCGTGTGTGTCTTGGAGGGGGTGTGCACAATAGTGTCTGGCAGTTCCGCTAGGCCGCCCACTAATTGAGAAGTCGCTCAGGGGTTCAGTGCAGGCCTCGCAGCTCTGCTTAAACCATTCAAATAACGCCTGTAAGTGAGGCTGACACCGACCAATCAGCAGCCAGAAATGCTGTTTTCAACACCAGTACTCCCCCTCCCAACTGTTTTAACAGCTGCAACTACAATCTCATTCTCAACGTCTTCCTCTCCTGCACCCCCCCCCCCCCCCCCCCCCCCCCCCCCCCCCCCCCCCCCCCCCCCCCCCCACCGGCGGGGAAA
>CAAKHD010002540.1:2537-13874 GCA_901007705.1 Fistularia tabacaria | reverse complement strand
CCCCCCGCTGACGCGCGTGCACGTGTAAGACCCCGCCGCACACACACCCACACACACACACACACACACACACACACACACACACACACACACACACACACACACACCTGCAGGGCTTTGCAGCTTCAAAGGGCCCCTCGCTCTCACCCAAACACACTCTCACATGCTGGGCAGCCGTGGTGAGCTGACACCCCCGCCCGGGGCAGGAGGTGTCTCCTTCGCAACCCCCCCCACACACACACACACACACAGATTCACATTGTCATTCACTCTCACCACCCCCCCGGCGGGTCCGGAGCCGTCTGATTGCCCCACCCCACCCCCCCCCCCGCGCCACCCCCCCCCTTCGCCTTACAACCTACGAGGAATGTCTGATCCACACCGCCGCGTCATAACTCAAGCCGGTGCAGATAAGGAACCCCCCCCCCAGAATGATCGGGGAGATAAAGGGGGCTGTTTTTTGGTTTAATGGCGGCGGTGGGGGTAGGAGTGGGTTGTTATCAATAGCGGGAACAACATTCATTCATTCATCCGTTCATCACCTACAACTCTTGGTCCTGCACTCGGGGCTCAGGCGTTACTCGCACTCGCAGCTTCCACATGTCCGGACAATCCAGGGCCTCCGGTGAACCTCCTGCGTGTGCGTGGAAGGCAGAGGAACCTGGAGGAACCCGGCGCAGACACGGCGGAAGAACACGCGGAGTCCACGTAGAAAGCCCCCCCCCCGCTCCCCGGGGAGGAGCTAACGGCTAACGGTGGCGTCTCCTCCCTGCAGGTGTCCGCTGTGGAGTCGTGCTCCAGCGGCAGGTACACGGAGTCGGGCGGGTGCTGCAGCCTGTGTCCGGCCGGCTCCGGGGTCCAGGTGGATTGTGGGAAAGAGGACACTAAGTGCGCGCCGTGTCCGCAGGGTGAGCGAGTACATTCTAACGAGGCGGCCGCCCACTTTGCCGCCGTCGTCGTCCAAGCAGATTCCGTAATGCGCGGCTTCACCGTCCGCCCTTCTCGCCCTCCGCCCTTGCAGGGACGTTCTCCTCCTCCGAGGGCCTGGGGCCCTGCCGAGCCTGCTCCCGCTGCCCGCCCAGTGTCCCAACGGCGGCGGCGTGCACGGCGCAGAGCAACACGCAGTGCGAGTGCCAAAGCGGCTTCTTCTTCCTGCACGCCCACGGCCTGTGCGCGCCGTGCACCAAGTGCAAGCGCGGCGAGGGCGCGGGGCGCCAGTGCGGACCCGCCGGGGACTCCGATTGCCACATCTGCGGCCCCGGCACCTTCCAGGAGGACAGCTTCCACACCAAGCCGTGCCAGAAGTGCACCCGGTGCTCCGACAGCGAGGTGGAGATCCGGGCCTGCATGCCCAACTCCGACACGCTCTGCATGGGTGGGTGCACGGGTTAGCGGCTAAGCTAACCCGCTCGGCCGGGTTCTCCTGGACGTCGCGGCGAACGCGAAGTTGTGTGAACCTCTCCCTCCATCCCCGCAGATAAGAAGCTCCACATCCTCTCCCGCCCTGCCGAGCCCGACGGCCCCGGCCGATCGGACGTGGGTGAGGCGGCGGAGGGCACCGCCTCACCCGGGACCCCCAAGTTCACCCCGGAAGTCGAGGGAGGCGGCAACAACAACATCCTGGCCTACGTGTCGGTCCTGGCAGCGGTGGTCCTCGGCCTGCTCTTCTATGTAGCCTACAAATGGTACGGCCCGGTTCGGGAAAGACGACCTTATTTGGGCGTGGTAAGCGCAGGAAGTGACACTGACACTGTCTCCCCCTTCCCCGCTCGGCGCAGCTGGAGGTCCTGCAAGCAGAAGAGGGCGCTCTCCAAGGCCCGGGCCGCTGAGCTGGGGGCGTCTCCTGAGGGCGAGAAGCTCCAGAGCGACAGCGGCGTCTTCCTGGACTCACACAGCCTGCAGGACAACCAGCCCAGCAAAGGTGCAGCCACACACACACACACACACACACACACACACACACACTCTGACTCACTCACACACACACACACACACACACACTCACACCTTGCTCACTCTGGGCCTTTGTTCCAGATCCCTGTATTACACAGAAATACACAACTGCATTACATGGTAATATACAGCATACATCAGTATTACAAGTACTATGCAGTATTCACCAGTATCATACGGTACACAAGATGCACCAATATGACATAGTTAGATGAAGTATAAGCCAGAATTACATAGTAACATACATCATACACCAGTCCTGCATAGTAATATACAGTAAACAACAGTATTATACAGTAAATAATACAAACCAGTATTATACTGTTATATACAATATACACCTGTATTACACCGTAATATACAGTATACAACAGTATTATACAGAAAATAATACAAACCAGTATTATACTGTTATATACAATATACACCTGTATTACACCGTAATATACAGTATACAACAGTATTATACAGAAAATAATACAAACCAGTATTATACTGTTGTATACAGCATACACCGTTTAACACAGTAATATACAGTATACAACAATATTATAGGGTACAGAAAAATAACCTGTATTACACAGCAATATACTGTTTACACTAGCATTGCATGGTAATATAAGTATATAGTAGTATAGCGCTATAATATACACAGGTAATATATGAATTATATGAGTATATGTAGGTGTGTGTGTTTCCTGTCACTTTGTGACACACACACACACACACTCGCTGCTTCTCTGCAGGGGAAATAATGCTACCTTCCGGAGGCGTGTGTGTGTGTGTGTGTGTGTGTGTGTGTGTGTGTGAAGCGCTGGTCGTAGGAGTGTGTGTGATGATGAGGAGCCCCCCCCCCAAAAAAAAAACATCAGCTGGCGGCCATAAATCTCCGTCCCATTTCTGGCGCTGTCATTATCACGCCACACGTGACCTGGTGACTAAACGCCGCTGTCTCCGCAGGGACCAAGAGGGACAGCAAGCAAGATGGCCGCCTGTATGCCAACCTGCCACCGCACCGGCAGGAGGAGGTGGAGCGCCTCCTCCAGGAAGGTGGCGGTGGCGGCGGTGGCACGGCGGCGCGGGGCTGGCGGCAGCTGGGCGCGGCGCTGGGCTACGAGCCCGAGCAGCTGGACCTGTTCGGGCATGGCGAGGCGCCGGCCCGCACCCTCCTCGCCAGCTGGGCGCAGCAGGACGGCTCCACGCTGGGGGCGCTGTGCTCAGCGCTGGCCCGCCTCGACAGGCCCGACGTGGCGGCGGCGCTCAACTCCCCGGCCCAGGGGACGTCCCTGGTCTGAGACCCCCGCTCTCTTTAGGGATCCAAGAGCGTCGCCAGGCGGACACCTCACCCCCATCATCATCATCACCACCGGAGCGGCGCCGTTAGCTAACAGGACGCTCGTTACATGTTTATTACACGCTTACCGCGCCGGACTATCATTTGTTTTTTTAAAAACACCAGATGAGTTATTCTGTTTTTTATGTTGTTTTTCTACCGCAGCCACTAAGTATGAAACAATCTGTGAAGAGCAAAGCACCCCCCCCCCCGTCCATTTGATTGTAAATATCCCTGCCGGGAATCAACCCCCTGCTTCCAGCTGTTCCGTCCGCTCCACTGGGTTTCCATTCGAGTACAAAGAAGAAGAAAAAGAAAAAAAATCTCTTGAAATCCTTTTTTTTCCCTTTCCAGCTCCAAACTTCCTCCCGCCTTGCTTTTTTTTTTGTATTTATTTTATGATTATTTTTTTTTTAATCACTGTTCCAAGTTTGAAATGAATAAATAAATAAAATTGCAAAAGCACGGGCGCCTGAGTGTGCTGCAGCTTCAGGACACCCCCATCTTCTCCTATTACACAGTAATAAAACTCCGCTATTACATAGTAATAAACAGTGTCCTCCGCTACAACATAGTAATAAAAAGTTTAAAGGACCTATCCCTTCAAATGATGTCTACTCCCCCCCACGCTCGTGTTAAGCTCAAAAGTTGTCACTTAAATCCAGATACGACGCTAATGTCAGGGGTGCATGGATGCTATCACACCGCAACAAACGGCACGGTCTCCCATGACACAGTGATGAAGGTTTTAAAGGATAAGTTTTCTGAAAGGACATCTACCGCTGAGCGCGCACACACACACACACACACACTCTGCTGAGCCTGAATGAAGTATATAACGCTGTACTACCCTGACGACTGGGGGCAAGAGGGGGTAGTACGACTGAGTCCAAGTACTGCATATCACGGGATTCTGCTGTACGAGTTTCCTCTCCACACCCCCGCGGGAAGTTGCCGGAGAGGTATTTAATAATTTGAGGGTGAAATGAAAACATCGGTTTGATCTAGTGTGTGTGTATGTGTAGCACCCCCCCCCCCCGTTCTCTGAACTCAAATCTGTTAATGATCTCTTTGCCTTCAGTTGTAAGTGGGAGAAGCAGGCGTCTCGCATGGCCTCGGGCGGCGCTACATGCCGTCTCTCTCACTCACACACACACACACACACACACACACACACACACACACACACACACACACACACACACACACACACACACACACACACGGGACTGCTTAACTGCGGTCTGGAGCGCACAGGCATGGGGCTGCGGAATGTGCATACGCTTGGGGAAGGAAATGGGGAAGAGGGGGGGGGGGGTCGAAAAGAGGAAGTGGTGCGGCGTCGTCTCTCCGCTCGTCATTGGTCCCCGTGGAGCGAACGGGAACGCCCCCCCCCCCCGACGACGACAACAACGACGGCGGCGGAGAAGAAGAAGGCCGATCGCTCCTGGTGACCCAGATTCGGGCACGGGGGAGCAGAGGAGGGCGGTTGTGAAGAAAAGTAAAAGAAAAAAAAAATAAAAATAAAAACAAAAGACAGGTTTATTATCTCTTAAAATGTTTGTACACTCATTATGACAATGTGCTTACACAGTAATTACAGTTTAGGAGGGCGGGACTGACTTTGTACATAGAAAAAATTATAATAAAATAAAGAGAC
This sequence comes from Fistularia tabacaria, assembly GCA_901007705.1. Classification (NCBI taxonomy): domain Eukaryota; kingdom Metazoa; phylum Chordata; class Actinopteri; order Syngnathiformes; family Fistulariidae; genus Fistularia; species Fistularia tabacaria. The sequence goes on along the minus strand of CAAKHD010002540.1, from coordinate 8,928 downwards.
AGGTGAGGACCCCCCCATAAACCACCGGATTAATAACAATTAAAAAAAAAAAACAGCGCTGTGACACTTTTTGACGTGGAAACTGCGTCTTGAGGGCTTCTTGACCCCCCCCTTGACCCTTGACCTTCGACCCACCTCTCCTCCCGCAGCTTTTTTTGGTAACAACACATATTTACACCCCCGGCCACCTGGTCGGCATTTTTTTTTTTTTTTTTAATTTTATTTATTTTTATTTTTTTTACAAAGTTTATTTAAACGTCGTGAGAACTACAGTTTGACGGCCACGGGCGGAGCCGCTCCACATCCAGCCCGTCTTCTAATGCTGCGGATAGCGACACACACACACACACACACACACACACACACACACACACACACACACACACACACACACACACACACACACACACGTACACACACACACACACACACACACACACACACACACACACGTGCACTGCTCAACCCTTTGATTGATGTCCCACCTGATGCTGCTTTAACTTCTGATCCATCACTCTCAGCCAGGAGATCAGCGGGCGCCTGACAGGAAATGACCTCGATGTCTGACAGGAAACAGGAAATAAAGATGATGGGCGAAAGACAAACAAAAAAAAGGTTTTTCTAACCTGAGAAGAACTTACCTGACACAGCAAAGATAATATTAATAATAATAATAATAATAATAATAATAATAATAATAATAATAATAATAATAATAATAATAATAATGATGATGATGATTTATTCTCTCTCATTGACATGTCATGTCGAGACATATAACCATTCACTCTCGCATTATTTTCATTTACATGTTTATGATGATGATTGTTATTATTAATATTATCAGTCGTAGTTGTAGTGGTAATGATAATGATAGAGTGATACCATGATTTGTAGCTGTCATAATAGTACTACTGGTACTAATACTACCACCACTACGATTAATAATACTATCAATAATAGTAAATAATGACATTTAAAATTGTATTCTTCTTCTGCTCATTTTCATAATTGTTGATAATAATAACAATGATAATCATATTAGAAATATTATAATGTAGTAATTCTAATTAGTAAATATTAGTTACATAAATAAATTAATAAATACATACATACATACATATATACATACATACATACATTGATACATACATACATACATACATACATACATACATACATACATACATACATACATACATACATACATACATACATACATACATACATACATACATACATACATACATACATACATACATACATACATACATACATACATACATACATTGATACATACAGACATACATACATACATACATACATGCATGCATACATACATAAATAAATTGTGACCCTGATTGCAGGATAAGCAGTGGAAAGAATGAATGAATAAATGAATGAATGATAATAATAAAGGGGAAAAAGAGCTTGCAGAACCTGAGGTAACATGAGGATCCGTGAAGGAGTGCAGACAAAACAGGACGAGCTGAAGTGACAGAAAGAAAATCAAAGTTCTCGCTTATTTATTGAAGAGATAAAGAGTCTCCGGGGTCAAAGGTCAGCCGGGGGGAGGGGCAGGACCAGGACTTGGCTGCGGTGTTGATGATCCGTCCAGATGTTCCTCCTTCTCCTTCTCCTCCACAATTAAGGTCCATAAATCACAGCCTGCTCCTTCCTGCCGCGCCGCTGGGGAACGTTCCGGAACCAACCAATAACTCATTACAAATTGGAGGGTTAAAGAAGAGGAGAAGAAGGAGGAGGAGGACCAGGAGGACCAGGAGGAGGACCAGGAGAAAGACCAGGAGGAGGAGGTGGAGGAGGATGAGGATGAGGAGGCAGAAGAGGAGAGGCTGGAGTCTGACATAATTTAGTTTCAAATCAGAAACTCAACATAAAATACAATGAAATAATATCAAACGAGATAAATATAAGGTAAAATTGGAAATTAAATCAAATAATTAAAACAACAAAGTGAATATGAGGTAAAAAAAAATCAAACAATTAAATCGTTAAAAACAACAGTAAATTAATGGAATAGAAATCATAAAAAATAAAAGTGAGTTAATGGAATAATAAAAGTAATGAAAATTATATAAAATAAAGTAAAATGAAATAAAATGAAAGAATATCACTTAAATATTAAATATGAAAATGAAATAAAAGAAAAGAAAATGAAATAAAAGAAAATCGATTTCAACAAGATATAAAATGTAAAATTGGAATTTTAAAATAATGACAGAATAAAATTATAAAATATTATGATGAAAAAAAATAAAAAATTGAAAAAAAAATTGAATTAAATTATGTACAATTTCAATTTAATTGCAAATTTATAACAAAATACAAGAACATAAATAAAAATAAATAAAGAATTAAGTTAAATTAATGTCAATATAATCATAATAATGACACATAATAATAATAATTAAGATTAGATTCAATAAAATAAAGCGAAATAAAATAAAATTGAATAAAAGAAGATAAATATCAGGAAAAATTGGAAATTAAATAAAATATATTAAAAAAAAATCAATTGCATAAAATATGTTTTTAGTCACAAATGTCTTACCAAATACACAAAACAAAATAAAATATGTAAATTAATGGAATAATAATAATCAAAAATGAAAAAAAATAAAAGGTCAAACGGAATAAAAGGCAAGTACATTGAAGAAATAATACTAATGAAAATGTAATGAATAAAGTAAAGTACAATTACATTTAAAAAATCTAACAAAGCACGATAAACATAATACATTGGAGATGAAACAAATAAATAGAAAAAAACGAATTAGAAAGAATTAATTTAAATACAAATATATTACTAAATACGACATAAAGATAGCGTTAAGATAAAAATAGAAAAAAAGCTCATAATGCTAAATTGAACATTTAAAATGATAAAAAAATTAAATAATAATGAATACATTTAATTTTAATGAGATAAAATTGAATTGAATTACAAATCTACAACAACAGCAACAACATAAATCTAAGGTTGAAATAAAAAAACATTAAAATAACAAAAAAATGTAAGTAAATTAATGAAATAATAATAATGAAAATGAAATGAAGCAAAGTAAAATTATGTAAGATAAAATCCAATAAAACAAGATAAATATACGTTAAAACTGGAAATTAAGCAAATTAATTAAAAAAGTTAGTTAAATAGAATTTATTGAATTACAAATACAGTACCAAATACTGTGAAAGCAAGGGTGAAAATAAAAAAATATATATTTTAATTAAAATAATAAAATGATTTATTTAGAATAATTAAATAGAATAGAATTGATTAAATTACAAATATAATACGAAATGAAAATAATTACAGGGTAAGAATAAAAAAAATAGATTGTTAAAAATAAAAGTAAACTGAATTAGTGAAATAAAATGAATTTTAAATGATAATGCATTGATAAAATTCTGATAATGAAAATGAAATGAAATAAAATTGAATGAATAATAACATTAATACAATAATATTATTAATATTAATAATACTGAATACATATAAGGAATAGTTAATAGAATGAACTATTAATAGAATAAAAAACATATTTAATTTACAATCGATTAAATTAAATTAAATAACAAATATGTTTCCAAATAAAACAACATGAACTTAATGTAAGAATAAAAAAATAATTAAAATCATAAAGCATTACATGAAATTCATGGAATAATTATCATGAAAATTAAATTAAACAGAAAAAGTGAAAGCAAAATGTATAAAATAATATTATTGAAAAAATAAATTAAATATAGTTAAATAAAATTTAATGAGATAAGAATAAAAAAAAAAAAAACAGATAAAAAGATGTGAAGATTGGAAATTTAATAAAATGATACAAACTAATTTAAATTTGCTGAACTATTCTGAAATACAACATAAATCATGGGTAAAAAAAAAAGTAAATTAATGGAACAAAAATAACAATGAAAGTGAATTTAAAAAAATTAAATAAAACAATATGAAAGTAAATTAATTAAATGATGACGTGAATGAAATAAAATGAAGCAAAGGAAAATGAAATAAAATAAAATCGAATGAAACAAGGTAAATATCAGGTGAAATTGAAAAAAAATTAAAATAAAGCAAATTGAAATAAATATTTAAAGAAAAAAAAATCAAAATAAAATAGAATGAGGGTAGACATTATGAGATTGAGGAAGCTAAATACAAGGTAAAATTACAAATAAAATAAAATAAAATGAAATGAAATAAAACAAAATTAGGTTAATTAAAAAATACAGAAGGATAATTTTAAGATTAAATAGATAATATAGAAAACATCAAAATGAAATAAAATAAGAAGGACATTGTTTTTTTATCTAAATCCATTGTATTGAATTGTAGCCTCCTGAGGTATTGGTGATTTTTTTTTTTTATCTAATAAGGTACTAATTATTTTTCTCAAAATGTCAATTGTTGATTGTTGCTTTTCAATGAATTCTCATCAAAGTGAACATTTTCTCCAGCTATTTTCTTAACTGAAAACTTCTGGTTGTTTTAAACCTTAATTAACTATTTCTTTCTTCATGCTTTCAAAATAAATGATTTAGTGATTTCAACTGGTTTTTTTTTTGTATGTAATGTTATTTTTCTTGTTGATTTTAATTTTTTTTATTTTTTAATAAAAATAATATTTTTTAACAAATCGTTCATTCTCATTAGATTGAACGTAGTTTTTTGAAACTTTTTCATATGAATTGATAAGTTTATTAAAATGTTGATTTTGCTTTTTGTAATTTCTGAATAAAAGATAATTTGAGTATAATGTAAATGTTGTATAATAACAGTATTAAAAATGAAATAAAATAAAGTAAAATGAAATAAAATGAAAGTAAATTACTGAAAAAAAAATAATGAAAATGAAATACAATCAAACTGATTATTACAGGATATAAATATATATACAAAAGAATAAATAAATAAAAAATAAATTGAATTTAAATTGGATAAAATTAACTTAAGTAACAAATTTATGACAAAATACAACAACATAAATATAAGTTAAAAATAAAAAAATTACTGAAATTAATGAAATAGTAAAAATTGAGAAATTTAATAAAATTAAGTACAATTAAAAAATATAAAAATCGAATAAAATAAGATAAATATAAGGTAAAATTGGAAAATGAAAAAAAAAACATGTAATCAAATGAAGTAAATTAAAAATAAAGTAAAATCAACTAATGTAAATGTGCAAATAATGTAAGTCTCTTCCTAATCTTGCCGTATTTATATGTATATATAAATATATATATATATATATTTATATATTTTGTTTCATTTATGTGTAGTTTTGATATAATTTTGTTTTTTTAGTTTTTTTAATTTGACAAGAAATATAGATTTTCTTTTCACATTTAGATAATTAATTGTTTTTTGTTTTGAATTCTCATTCAATTTTAACATTCTTTCTGTTTTTTGCTGAAATTGACCAATTCTGATAGCATTGATCACTTTAACTTAAATGTTGTTTTACTCTTTTTCCACACAATTTCTAAATGATGAATAATTTTGTGACAATTTTTCAATATTTTTTGCATGTTTTCGTGATTGTATTTATTGATTTATATATTTTATTCTATTTTTTTCTATTTCTTATTTTCTAATTAATTTAATTTGCATTCATTTTATTTTATTTATTGCCTATCTGGATGATTGATAGTAAATTTTGTTTTTAAATTTCTACAAATAAAACCAAAATGTCGCCTCTCGACCAATGAATTACATATTCTAAATCAGTTTTTCAACATTTCTTTCTCCATTGATGTTGATGTTTTCTGCTAACGTTCATCCATTCGTTTTACCGTTCTTTCATTTGTAGGACTTCCTGTCTTCACGGCTCTGACTTCCTGCTGCCTGATGGAAATTCTTCTCCGATTAAAAAAACAACACAGAATTCAGTTGTTTTGAGGTTGGATGATTTTATTGAACATCACAACGTTCTCCTTCTCCGTGTTCCTCAGGAGGAACCAGGACGAGAACGCAGGTCCAGGAGGAGGGTCGTCACATGACTTTTGAAATCATTGATAACCTGTCGATCGATCAACAACCAATAACTGATCTGATCAATAAAACGCTCATCCAACATGTTTGGCTAAAATCCCACACACAGTGACGAACAAAGGAATGATTCTGCCCAGGCCTCGAACGCATCACGTGACCCTGAACGCACCGGCAGTCCAGCTGAGGTCGGCCTGTTAATGTGATGCATTAGTGGGGTGAGAGGTGTCCCTTGAGCATGCACGCACACACACACACACACACGCACACACACACTCACACACACACACACACACCCACACATTTACCCCCACACACACACACTCCCACACACTCACCGTCTAAAACCACCCTCCTCATGTGTGCTTCTGG
>CAAKHD010002538.1:101203-128707 GCA_901007705.1 Fistularia tabacaria | reverse complement strand
TTCAGCATTTCCTTTTTGTTTGGTGTTTTTCTTTTTTGTTTTTGCGTTTTTTTGTTTTTTTTTCTTCTTTTTTTTTTTTTTTTTTTCTTTTTCACGGGGCTGGGGGGGGGGTCACGCACGCGCAGAGACCCGCGTGCGTTTGTGCGCGGGTGCTTGACGTGGCGTCAGCTGGGAATTGAGGTGATAATTAGATTTCAATTACAGCCTTCGAGCAGCTCTCCTCCTCTTCCATCTCATCACCCGCTCCCAGTCCTCACCCTCTTCCTCCCCTCCATCCCCTGCTGTCTCACGCCTCCCTTCTGCTGCTCCCTTCCTCTCCTCCTTTCCTCTCCTCCTTTTCTTCTCCTCCTTTTCTTTCTCCTCCTCTCCCGGCCTCTCAGCATTCCAGCAGTGCCGTGGAGAAAAAGAAAAAACGCTTCTCCTCCGATGCCAGAACAGATCAGCTCCCAGCGTCCGGTCGGAGAGGGGGAGGAGGAGGAGAGGAAGAGAGGAGTGGAGGACGAGTGGAGGAGGAGGAGTAGAGAGGGATGGGGTGAGATGGCTCTGGAGAGGGGGGGCAAAAAGAGGGCAGCAGGAGGGAAACAGGAAGGGTGAATAGACAGGAAGTAAGGGAAGAGGTCAACGGGTGAGTTCTGGTGTGTGTGTGCGTGCGTGCACGTGCATGCACGCGCGCGCGCGTGTGTGTGTGACATGATTTGAAAGCAGATTTGTGTTTGAATAATTGAACAGTTTTTTTTTTTTTTGTTTTTTTTTCCGCTGCTGGAGAATGGCTGCTTTTACACCCCGGGAACACACATGACGACAGCCAGCGCTGCATAAATACACACACACACACACACACACACACACACACACAAACACACACACGTGCACGCTCTCACACACGCGTGTGAATTATTAACAGTATTCTAATTCCGCGTGCAGTTTTATGGCGCCGGAAGCGGCGGCTGCAGAACAGGTCAGCGGACCTCCATTGTTGTGTTTGAATCCGGAATCCTCGTCCATCCCATTTCCCTCTGACACGTTTTAATTTTATTTATTTGATTGATTTCTTTATCACTTCGGCGAGGACGGGTTTAATGTGATTTAATTCGCGACATGTCGGCTAAACGCTCGCACAATAGGAGTACGCCGATCACAAAGGCGGGAATATTATTCGTCGAAATTGACAATCGTCCGCCGACGAGCGGGAAATTCATCTCGGGGATTAAATAACGGCCTCGTTCGCCGCCGACGGGCAGATACCGGTCGCCGTGGGAGACGGAGGATGCCGGTTCGACCCGGTGAGACCGGCTGGTTAGCATGCTAACGCCATTAGCTACCCGGCCAAAAGGACATCGTTTATTTTACATCATCTCTGTTTATTTCATCCATTCCTTCAATTTCCGATCAGCCTGTCCTGCAGTCGGGGTCGCCTGGAGCCGATCCCTGCTGTGATTGGGCGAGAGGTTGGGTTCACCCAGGAAACCTGTCAATCACAGACGCACATATGGAAACATGCAAGCATTCGCCGTCTCACTCACACCTCTCTGCGGTTCAGGGTTTCCCTCGAACCTCCTGCATGTTTTTCACAATAACTTTGCAGCTCTCGCCGGTCGCGCGTGAGATTTTGACCCGTTTTATTTTCTGAGGAAATAATGTAGCCTGGTCTGTTTGTCACTGATTACCGGAAGGACTCGGCTTGTTTGTTGAGCATCCGCCGGACCGTGCTGCGAACAGGAGGTTTTTACAAAGTGAGCCGGGCGTCCGAGCCCCAGAGGGCTGCGGGAATAAAAAGCATTCGCTCGAGTGCATCTTAACCGCGCTCAACATATGGGAAGTTTATTTTAATACCCCGACAATCTGTCGGGACTGGCGTGGAGGGTGTGGAGACCCCCGGCCTCCCTCCATCCAGACCCTGACCCGGAGCCCCAGGGTGGGGACGAAAGGACAACGTTCTCCAGACCCCTTAGATTCTGCAAGGTGCGGTCGTTTTGCGGCCCGGCTGCCCTCCCATCAGAAGGTCGAGGGTTGGATTCCTGCTCAGCGCCTCGCCGACAAGGTTGAAAGTGCTCCCGTGTGAAGAAGTGGAGACCGTTTATCGACTTGTGGAATTCAAAGGCATCAGCTCGCAGCGGGATGTTGTCCCGGTTGCTTTCTTGCCTCGGAGTTGTCCACAAACGCCGTAAATCGGACCTGAACCACAGCATCTACGCTAACCCTTTATCGCCGACGACGGTCAGGACAGTCGCAGCCGGCCGATGTTCGTCGATCTTTCGCCCGTTCCTTCTCACTTCACTTCCATGGAGATGGCTTTCCTTGTCTCCAAGGAGAGTGACTTACGCCTGGGAGCCTCAATGAAGGGCAAAAAGTTACCAATTTCTTCACTTGAAAGGCTTCTTCGGTGAAGAAGTGAAGAAATTCGAGTCCAGTCGCCACAACTAGAAGATTTCGACAAGAATTCCCCCTGACCTGGAGGCCTGAGAACCTCCACAGACATGGAAACAAAAGGCGTCTTCCTTGTATAGCAAATATCCAGTATATAGTTTGCATTGTATCGTAGTTTTAATGGAACAAGACTTTCTTGACACATTTCTGAGAGATGGCAACGCAACCAGGAAAGGTGGCGAACCTCGTAAACCGAAGACCTCCCGGACTTGGACCCAACGGATCGCCAGTCCCAGGACTGGGGTCCTGAAAGCGCTGTTCGCCTCCTTGAACCTTGAAGCCAATCACAAGTATTTGATAGACCTGGCTGGGTTACGGGAGGCGTTCAATGCCGACATGCCCGAGTCCAAACAGTTTACAGTGGCGCCTTCAGATACGACTTTAAGTCGTTCCAGAAGGGGCTTCGTAAGTTAAATGAATTTTCCCCATTTAAAATAACAGAAAACAAATTAATTTGTTGCAACCTCTCCAAAAAAAACACACAAATAAGAATATTAATACAGAAAAACCCTGAAAAAGAAGGATATTAATAATGTAAGGGACATGATGAAGGAAAATGGTGATTGTAAAGTCCTGGTGTTGTCATCTGAATCCTTGTTCAGACACAGAGGACAGAAGTTACGAGGCCACGAACATAAACACTGAGCCAAAAACCTACTTACGATGACTGTAAACTTATGATGATGATGAAATCAAAATCAACTGAACTCAGTTAACTTGAATTTGAAATTTAAAGTGGTCGGTATCTTGAGGGGCCGCTGTATTCTGGATTCCCCGGTGTTCGTAGTTTCCCCAAACTGTTAGCATGGCCTGGCCGAGCGGCAGTACTTTCCACGTTGCTCCAGCAGCCGTAAACGTTGTACTAGTTTGGAGCCACTCGGCCTCCTGCTGATTGGCGCGCCGTACTTTCTGAAGCGAGTACTCGCGTGCCGTATTTACCACTGTTTGGATTCTTGTGCGATTTATTAATGCCTCTCCCCTCCCTTCATGAGGTTTGTTGACAGTACAAAGAGCGCCGAGCGTCGTCGCCGCCGAGCCACTGAACTCCCGTTTCTGGGAGAAAATGAATGATTCAGGCACTTCAGTTCCGCTCAGTCACAGAGAGTCTGAAATACTTTTCGGCAGATTATCATAAAAGCCAGTGTCTGCTGACAGAGAGGAAGCCGCGGCCTCCAAACCGCTCGGTAATGGCGCGCCTTCTTTGAGTCCGATGATTCAAAGCTCTTTATCTTGGGAGATGCGGAAGATGAAGCGTCTCCTTTATGGCGGGGAAAGCCAAATGGCCACGGTTTCATTTACACTCCTTCTGGTATCATGAAAGAGCGCCGCGGCGGCGCCGCCTCCCGCCATACGTACGTAAACATGCATGCGTGCACGGAGGATTCGCGAGCGTGGGCTCCTTGAAAATATACCAGCGGCCACCAATAATCCACCATCTTCTCTGACTCGGGTTCGTCTCCTAATCCACCGCCGGTTTTCTCCGCCGATTCCCTTCACGGCCTCGCCGTCGTACCGTCGAGAAAACGAACCTCCCGGCCGCGAGCGGCGGCGTCAGCGCGTGGACGTTCGATAATTGAACAGGCGCAGTACATTTGTGGCATCCCGCTCGTTCATTCGACGGAGGACGACCAAGATGGAGTCGGGCGAGGCGTCGGGAAACGTGCGAATGGAGTCGCGCGGAGGAGCGGCGGGAACAAGTTATAATGAGCGGCGCGAGGATTGGACGCGGTAATCCTCACAGGGAATTTCATTCCAGGAAATCGTCCGTCAGCACTTTGGTTTCGCCGCAGACATGATAGCACGTTCTTTTTGTCAAATAACAAACCGTGACTCTCAACCCATCGAGAAGAAACGCAAAGGTTTGTTTGCCACGACGGGGCGAAAGCAACGAGTCCAGAGTCAGGAGAGCTCTTGAACGCAGCTCTGGAAGCCAATCGGGTAAAGCTGCGACGGTGGTTTGGTCGTTCCTTGCGTGGGAAAGCAACCGGGGTAGGTGTGACATCCGCATCCTCTGGTCTCCTCTTGACATTTGCTGTGTACTTAGAATATAAAGCTTGCTCGCGCGGTGGCGTCGCAGCGGTTAGCGCCTCCGCCTCGCAGCAAGAAGGTCCCTGATTTGGATTCTGTATTTCGTGGAGTCTCCATGTCCTCTGCGGGGTTCCTCCACGTTCCTCCCTCGGTTCGCTGGAGAGCCTACATGTGAATGAGTGACAGAATGGTTTCGTATCTCTCCGTCTTCTGACTTACTCTCTGTTGTTTTCAGTGATTTATTTGATTTATTCATCGTATTTTTAGTTGACGCTTTAAATGATTCATTGTTCATTTTGTTCTCCCTGAGAATGCATGAGACGCAGATCTGGAGAGCCTTTGCCTTCAGTTGTACTCGTGACAATGACGGGGACGACTTACCGTTCGCGTGTGTCGTGTGAATGAGAGGCTGAACGGTTGCACGAATCATCAATGAGGTCAGATTTGACCTTTTCTTACCAACGAAACTGGAAGTTCTCGATTCTGCCAAACTTGAAAATCTGCATCGTCGCCTGTTTTAAGGCCATATTTAACGTAGAGACGGATAGACAGCTTCCGAAGCCACGGTCCAAAGGAGCCGACGGCCCCGTTTTTTGCGTCGACACGAACACAACCACCAACAGCCACCACACTGAGACCCATGAGCAGGTCAGATGGTTGACGGTCTCCCAGCAAAGACTCACCCCACTTTTGTTTTCCTCCAATATCCCGAACCTCCCTTCTCTCGGTGAGCGTTAGCTCCCCTCCATAGCGGGCGAACCTGCTGCCTTAAAACGCCGCAGAGCTCCCGACGCCTCCCTCAGAAGAGCAGCTCTCGCCCGACGCTCCCGGTTTTGAACCAAAGGTTAAACACACACACACTCAATTTCACGCCTTCGCCTGCGCCGTCGGAGCAGTTTGAATATTTACTGCACAGCAAGGTTAAAACACATTTGTCCCCCCAAAAAAGTCAAGTCGCCTTTTATTTATATCCGTAATCTTGCCTCGAAGGGCTTTGCATTCTGCACACACACACACACACACACACACTCACACCCAGCGAAAACGCAGTATCCCCCCGCCGTCCAGCGCTAGCATCCCCGACGTGTGAAAAGGTTGTGGCGCGCCGTTTATTTTGAAAGCGTCTCTGGAACGCCAAGCTGTTGGCGTCGCACCTGCACGGCGGCGCCAAGACAAAAAGAGCTCCGCTCAGCCGTGCAACCGGAGATGCGTATTGACGGGGCGAAGTCGGCGCTGACGCAAACTGGACTGAATGCTTTTCTGGTAACGAGAGCCGCCGAGGCCGGGGTTCCACGCCAGCGGGGAAAAAAAGAATAGAAAACCAGGCAGAAACTCACAGGGACCGGAAATACCTGCCAGTGATGTGATTTCACGTCAAATTCAATATGAAAATACTCCCTAATTTGAGTAAAAATAGCGTGAAATACTACAATGTTGTTACCGCCAGGAGGCTGACCGTATGTGTGAATGGCACACTGATGGGTTACCATGGTTACCCCTTCTCCATTGCAGCGTTATGTCTATAATTAACATAAAAAATGTGAACTCTGGTCCAAGAATATTATCGGGGGGGGAAGCGGGTTCTGACCGGCTGAATCGATTCCGGCCTATAATCTCGTTTTGTGTTTTTTTTTTCAATTTGAATCACAAGAAAACAAGAATCACAAGAAAGTGTTTACAAAACGCAAAATCGAACCGCCGTCCGACGCATATCCAGCACATATTGTCGTCTGCACGTGCGTGTGTGTGTGCATATCCACGACAACCTTGATCTTTGACACAGTGTGAGAAGGATGAGGGGCATCTGGCGAGGAACACACACACACACACACACACACACACACACACACACACTCTCTGAAAAAGCCATAGAAAAGCGGCTTGTTTAGTTCTCTGCTTCCACTTTTCTTTTTTTATTTCCTTTTTTTTTTTTTTTTTTGGTCAAACCCTCATAATCCACAGGCCGTAATCTGTGGCCGCTCTAATCTGGGGAAAAGCTTCTCCCTCTCCGCACGGCTCGATCTGCACTTCATCCCTTCATCCCGCTCTCACACTCTAATTTCCCCTGTAATTTGCTAAAGAGCGACTGCTGATTGGTGGTTCCGCCGCTCTGTTTACACTCCGCGCTTGACATCATCCCCCCGTGTGTGTGTTTGCGCGTGCACGCGCACGTGTGTGTGTGTGTGTGTTAGTATGTGCGTGTGTGCACGTGCACCCCCACCCCACCACCGTCTATCAGGGATTAAAATGAGCGCCCCCCCCTCCCCCTCCAGCAGCTGAATCGATGAATACAGATATCTGTGTCACACACACACACACACACACACACACACACACACACACACACACACACACGCACACACACACACTCTGCATCCTCAGACATATGACAGGGTCTGGGCGTCCCGCTGGATCAGGGCGCTGCTTCATCATGTTACCCCTGCAACCCAAATCCAGGGTGTGTTAATCAGATATTCCCGTGCAGCTGGTGAAGACGGAGCGACGCGCTGACCTGAAATAATTCATCCTTCTTTTGTTGGAGAGCTAAAAACACATTCCCGTCGTGTTCCCAACCTCAGATGTCTATTCGCGGAACCCCGACTGTCGGTTTTACCGCGTTTGGATTAATAACGGGCCGCGCCGTCTGCGATCGCCAGAATTAAATCCGGCGCGTCAACAGCTGCTACATTTAGCGTTGTTGTTTTGCAGAAGTTTTGCAGAAAACTTTGAGCAAACAGACAAGCTAGCACGCCGATGGCTAGCTTTGTGCTATTAAAGTGAACACAAACGACCCACAGAGACGTTTTCACTCGTCACCGTTCAGCATTTGGTGGAATTTATGTGATAATAACTTCCGAGATGGCGCAGCGAGAAGGTCCCCGGTTCAATTCCCAAAGGAATTCTGCGTAGTTAAGTCACATCGAGATCGTCCGGGGAGCCGACGGGGTTGCCCTTGATCCGTTCACCGAAGATCCCTCAGTCTCAGCTAGCTTGATGGAAAAGTGTTCATTCGCTCTCCTTCTGAAATCCTCTCTGTTGTCCAGAACCACGCGTGTCCCCGTCCTCTGATACATTGTGAAATGAGATTGTACACATGTTTGATAGCATTAGCGCTTGCACATTCCAGCCACGTCTCCTGCTAACGGTATCGCGACCTCCAGAAGGTGTGTCTGTGGAGGTTCTCGGTCATCCAGGTCGTTGTGATTTCTTGTCGTAATCTTTTCGCCGTGACAACTGGACTTGAAGAAGAAATTCAAGTCCAGGTACGGCAACCCCTGGTCTGAGAAGCTACCACTGCTACTGTCGTCACGAGTGCTTTTCTATATATTTACATGTACATACATATATCTATATATTATATCACGGTGATGGAGCGTTTAGCGCTTCTTCCTCGTAGCGAGAAGGTCCCTGGTTGGATTCCCACAGGGCGGCCTTTCTGTGCGGATCCTCCATGTGTCCGAACACACGCAGGAGCCTCAATTTTCAAGGATGAACTGCTACACTTCCACACAGTCCAAGGACTATTTAAAAATACTCCGTTTTTTTTTTTTTAAACTCGTCGGACAAGAGCTGAAGAGCTCCTGCGGTCCTGGAGGTGGACGGCGGCTCGGAAAGCAAATCGGCACTTTCCAGTTTTCATGCTGAGCCGTCCATGTCTCTGAAATATGCACGGAGTACATTCTCAGCATTTCAAAAAGTCCTCACGGAATGCAGAGCGGCCACACGGTGCTTCCACGTCTCCTCCGCGGGTCTGACGGCCGACTGGAACCTCTGCCGGCTCCTCACACCTCCGCCCATCCACGGGTTCGCGCGTCCCTCCGGAGCGATGAGCTCCCCCGGTCGCAGCAGAGGTGGTTCGGAGCGTCGGCAGGTGTTCGAGGGCCGCTTCCCGCTCCGCCTGCAGTTAAATGAGCACGGCTTCGTTAACCAGCACCCCCCTTTTTCTCTCCCTCCGTATGTTTCAGAGCTCCTCGGAGCAGCAAAGCGGGTGAATGTTAACATCCAGGATGCAGACGGGTGAGAAGCAACAGCATACACAACATATATATGTGTGTCTGCACAACACCTATTGTGCTTTATGGGTAAAATTAGCCGAGGGTATATAATGATGGTGGAAGAATTCATGTAAATGAGTACACCTACACACACACACACACACACAGACACACACACGCTGCTGCAGAAACAATGATACACAGCCGCCAGCACTGCAGCTCATACACAGCACACTGCAGGATACACCTATTTGCTTAAATGTGGCAGCATGTTACATTTGCACAGTAGAACATATCGAACGTCTACTATAATAGGCTGCAATATGCTAGCATAAAATATACTATAAGTTCATATAATATCGTATATTTTAATATAACTTAAAATTAATTCATATGCTATGCCATAATATTCTATGATGAAATATACTGTAATATACGATGCTATGTCATACTACGCTATCATGCAATATAACATGCTATGCTATTATATAATACTGTATAATATAAAATAGTATAATGTACTATGCTATATGATATATACTTTAAGTTCATATAACATCACATAATTCAATATAACTTAAAATTAATTAATATGCTATGCCATAATGTTGTATCATAAAATATGCTAGAATAGAATGGAATAGAATATGCTATAATGCAATATAATATGATTTTATATCGTCTAATATGGGCGGCCCGGTGGCGCCGAGGTCAAGATAAGAGAAGGTAATACTTTATTGATCCCCATAGGGGAAATCTGTGTGTCGCAGCAGCGCAACAACAACAAAGATCAAAAGGCCAACATATAAATTAGCACAAAAAAAAAAAAAAGAATAAGAAAACAGCTAGAAAAGAGAGACTAAAGAATATATACATGCTCAAACATATATATACTAACATTTTGATACACATCCATATATATACGCATATATCACCATGCATGCCCATACACACATATACATACATATACACATACACATACTTACACATACATATACACATATACAAATACACATATATAGATAAATAATACAATATAGATAAATAGCACACCTGCCTCACTGAACCTTGGTGTGTGGAGTTTGCATGTTCTCCCCGCGTCTGCGTGGGTTCCACCGGGTTCTCCGCTTTCCTCCCGCAGTCCAAAAACATGCAGCAGGTTAATGTGGCCCTGCCATTGACTGGATATGGATGGATAATATAATATAAGGTGCAATGCTATAAGAAAAAGTCTGTAAATGAACATGACTAAGAGTATTTCAAATGCAATGCCATAATAAAAAATAATGTAAAATATAATCTTGTCATGGATGTAAATTGTGTTAATGGTCTGCGGAGTCAGATCTGTCGATTTTTTTTTTTTTTTTTATTACAGTGAATTTAGCTTTTAGCCAAATACTGAGAATACCGACAATCCGTCCGTGCAGCAAAATGATTGGAAGAACGCGTCGGATCAATTTTCTAAAGCCGCTTCTGAATTGGCTCGGGACATTTCTGCGGGCGTTATCGGGCGTTCCGAGGTGCGTTCACTGTCAGAAGTGAAGGAAAGTACATTTCAGTTGAACAGATATCAGCGAGATTCGGCCCGGCCTCCTCGTCGGAAGCGGACAGAGCCAATATGCTCTGCTGGACGAGGGCTTTTATTAGAACGTATCTCCCCGCCTCGCCGCCGCCTGCACAACATTTCCCTTCCAAGATAAACTTTAATTTTCCCCCCTCGCCTTCTGGAGCACCTTGAGCGCATCCGGGACTCGCTGGGTCTGACTGCTCGCCGCTCCCCTCCCCCCACGTCTCTTAAAAGACCCCTTCCAATCAGTCTGGGGGGCAAAATCCCTTTTCTGGCCTCAGAACTCATTTCCAACTCATTTCCACACAAAAGCCTCAAACCAGAGCAGGCCGAAAAAAAACCCCGCATCGCTTAAAGGGTTCAAGGAGGTCGTGAATGGACGCCGTGTCCTTTGCAGATCTGGCTTTCAAGCCGCGAGAGCGGAATACTAAACGGGAGGCGTCCGCTGTATCTGACCAATGCTTAAAGTGTCCCCTGTGATAGAGTATCCCACTACAGATAATCCCGCCGCCGCTTTGCCACAAATATCCGTCCGAAGAGCCAAACTTTCCCCGGCTCCTAATTTCATTTCAGTTTTTTTCTTCTCTCTTATCAACTCCGAATGCACAACTGTGGATTTCCGGCTATATTTAGCCTCACGGTTGCTAAAGCGATTTACGCACACGCTCGGGTTGTGATCGCCTTCGATCGGGCTCCGCCGGATAACCGAGATATTTTCTACGGCGGCGATCGCAATCGCGTAATTGGACGCGGCTCCTGGTCTAATGACCGATGATCGGTTGATTTGACTCCGGGGACCGGCCCCCGTATTCACGAGGGATCCATTAAACACACACATGGGCGCGTTGTGTGTACACTGGGCTCCGGGGTAGAGAGATTGCTTATTAATGGAAGTAGGTCATTTGCCCCCCTCCCGTCGCTCGCGCAGAGCTGAGGGGTGGAGCCGCTCCGCTCCACGCCGGAGATTATCTCCGCAAAGTTCCCTTTTATATATTTATTTTTTTGCCTTTAACGTCCGCTGCATGTGACTGTGTCCGCTCAGGTTGTCGCCGCTGCACCACGCCGCGCTGGGCGGCAACAAGGAGCTGATCTCGCTGCTGCTGGAGGCCCAGGCGGCGGTGGATATTAAAGACCTGAAAGGTAAACACACTCCGGAGCAAGGACGGGAGCCCCCCCCCCCACCGTAGCCCAACAAAAACAAACCCGGACTCGGCCCCTCGCCGCCCCGCCTGACAAATAGTACGCTTATGTAATGAAAGGTAGGCTTTGGTGACCATGAAGTAGTGTTTGTTTAGCGCGCGGCGAGGCGGGCGCGGCAAAGCCAGAGCCAAGCGGAAGCCGAGCGGCCCAGATTTCCTTTTCCCGGCCGAATATATCCAGCCCGATCTGGCGGATTCAGGGGAAAAAAAAAAAAAAACAGAGGAAATCTCAGGGCAGATGGGAGGTATAAATCCTTCAGGATGCTGGTCTACTTTCGCTGTCTCCGCGCCCGGCGTGGCTCGAAACAGACACACACACACCTGGCAAACATCCTCGCCGAGCGTGCCCAGCAACTCTGAGGATGAAATTTGACGTCTTTGGACGGCGACCACGACGAGGAGCGTAGAGGAAGGAGCGGCCGGGGGTGAAATGCCGTACCGTATTTTTTTTCCCCAGAAGGTTTCTGCAGACGGTGCGTTCAAAGACCCACAGCGACCTCCTCCCAAAGTGGTTCTAAAGAGGTCGGAGGTGGCGGAAACCCTCCAGCTCCAGACGGCACGGAGCTCAGAGTGTAGCAGCCACAACCTTCATTATCGTCTTTAACCGCATCGGAATCCCGGTGTTCGGAGAGGCCGGGTCCCGCAGCTTTGCAGAAGTTTTTAATTGGACTCCGTAAATGGGTTCGGCAAATTAATTCGACACGCCGGATGACATTTCCAGCCTGATGAGCAATTTAATATTATATTTATCTATTGTTACATCTTTGGAGACACGTCATTAAAGAATTGTCTGCGTGACGCTCATTACAACCTTTTGGTCTGCTAATTATGTGACTAAAGGGAGATGGAAAAAAAAGAAAAAAAGGACCGGAAATAGCGCCCTGAGGCACTCCGAGTGAGGAAACCAGGCCGGGGCACTCGTCCACCGCCCGAGCCTTTCAGCCCTCATTGACCGATCCACAAAATCAAAGGCCGGGCGGCGGCAGAAACAACCTTTTGGCTTTTTTTTTTTTCCACTAAAATAAAGGTCGGCTGGCATCGTGGCCCGCGGCGATCCGCCGCTGCGGGTGGGAGTTTACAGAACAAGCCTGCACTCCGGTTTGAAAAAGCGAACGGCCCGGGGAAGGCGCTCGCCGGCGGATCAGTGAGGCCTGTCGGGGAGTCGGGAGATGTTCGGAGTTAATAACCAAATTGGATTAGAGGACGGGGGGTTGCGGAGGGGATAACGCCGGCCCCGACATCTTCTGCTTCATTCAGAAAGAATCAGAGGAAATCGCCGCCGTGTCGGAGAAATCGCCGCTGACAGAGTTTATTAACAGGGTAGAAAAAAAGGCCCCTGCATCCTTAATCACATCATCTGGCTCAGGTGGAGCGTCTCGGCGGCGCAGACAGCTCCGAGGATTCTCATTATCACGCTGCTTTCTGACGTTCACCCCGAAAACGAGGAGTCGCGTCACGTAACCAGGGGGACGCGGCCGACAGAGGCAACGAGCAGCCACTTAAAGCCAAGACCGTGGGAGTCGGGAGTGTCGAGGCGGCAGACTAGATAATTAGACTCTGCGCGGGAAGACAATATTACGCCGGGATTAAAGGTCGAAATAAACTTTCCCAGCAGAGGCGTTGTTTAGAAAGTGTGAGTCCTTCATTTACAATTTTCCAAAGGCAAGAAAGTCCGAGTTCAAAGATCGTCTGGAGAGGAACCCCTTATCGGTACAGAGCGGCGCTTCCAGTAAAAGCATTGCTTTTGAATTGAATTCTGAGTCATCCAGAATTCCCCTGCAGGGGAATGTAAACAATGTGGCTCGACCAACATCCTGACAGCCAAATCACTTCCTGACTCTAAACAACAACTCACAAGACGAATACACCTGAAATCTAACACTCTGCTTTTTCCTTTGCCGGGTGTTTGTAAGCTAGGGTTAAAAAACTCAATGAAACCCTCAGTGGTAGTGCGAGGTTCAGAGGTCACGTTTTTTTTCTCTTTCAGACAATAACAATTATAACAGCCGGCGGAGTAGCTGGTGATATCCTCCTATTCTCGGAAAAAGGAAGAGCGGTAGACGGCGGAGGCCCATGCGGCCGTTCTTCTCTGTTCCTTTCCTGAGCATACAAGTGCTGCCCCCTGTGGTATTGCTCGTTATCTGCGAGCCCCACCAAAAATGTACAAGAGTACGCAGCCGTTGAACCTAGCAGGCGGACAGAAGGCTCCTGAGCATGAATGAGTTTCACTTAGTACACAGAAGGTGACGGAAACGTTTCACTGGCAGGCCTTTCGCCACATTTACAAGCATGACTCATTTTCTCCTGCGCGCCTGCTATCAATATTGAAATGAACTGTTTGGACGATCTGGTCATGACCAATCCAGAACCCAGGCCCGCGCAACGGGTACATCTCAGCACTCAATTCCAGATGGTCACCCGCACTTTCTGGAGGATATTTCACAGACCTCTGCGCTTCTGGGGATTCACTACATTTCCTTATTGCGTCCGTAACGCACGGAATTTCTGGTCTTCGACAAGTACAGTAGGCTCAGCATCTCATGTTTCTTGTGCCACGTCCAGTTTCCTGTCTCCAGTTTGCTGTCCAGTGTCTCTGAGACTGCCCTCCAGCTGCTTCTTACCCATTTCGGTACCTCCGTCAGCCGCGGCTCCTCTGTCTCTCGCCACCACCGTCCCTCTGAGTCAGGAGTCCTTCATGCCAAGCAGGCCCTCGAGGCCTCTTTATTCAGCGCCATGATGTGGCTCATCACTGGTCCCAAGACTGGGGGTCTTGGGTCACTGCCATAAGAGAGAGAGATGCCCAGTTCTTCTGCTCCAAAGTGCTGTTTAATGTGTTTTGGATGGAGGCGGTGGAGATGACTCCTCCCCGCTTTGTTGCCCCGTGTTCAGCTGCGCTTTGCATAAAAATTGCATTTCCTGCGAGGACCTCTGGGATCTCCTTTTGCTGCTCGAGAGGGTTTCCCCGCGTTGCCCTTTTTGTCTGAACACAAGTAGTTTCTCGAGCAGAGATCCCGGGGTCACCGCAGGTCACGGGCACATCCACCCCAACAAAGCATCAATTCAGGGGATCTCTGGAAGAGACTGGACCGGTCCATCACAACCATTCGCACACCATATAGAGCATATGTGTCAAACTCGAGGCCCGCGGGCCAAATGTGGCCCGCCACGTTTTTTTATGCAGCCCGCGAGAACGTCTTAAAAGGTCTGATTGTCTTAAAATAAAGACGTCAAACGCGTGCATTGACCAGAAACTACATTTCCCCGCAATTCATCCAGATTCACGTTTCCCGCCAAGTGACGGCATCCCGACATTAGATTGCAGTGGATTCACATCAAGGCCATTTTCAACAAGCCGAATTGAGAAATAAAAATGATCCCTAAACGTCCAGGAAGAGAAAAGCGGATCCATCTGGACATTTTTACTTTATTCACTTGGACAGTTTGATCATTTATGGATGGAGTCATGTGGGCTTTCTTAACCTGACAAAATAAAAAGGATTTGTGTTGTAACACAGCAACTCGAAAACATCGTTTTTTTGACATCCATGCAAATGCATGTGGAACATTTTGGATTTGAATGAGTTATTTAACATTAAGGAGTACTTACATTTATTTTACATAACATTTGGTTACATTTAGTTACATTTCTACTGTGGCTCTTTGAGGGCAACCAGGATGCTGATGCGGCCCTCGGTGAAAATTAGTTTTACGACCCTGATATGGAGACACACAACTGTTTACCCTGTCATTCTGACATCATACAGAGACGAAAGTGGACAATGAATGAACAATCAGAGAGTTGGATTTGCTGACTTGGTGAAAACTGGTATTTGATGTCAGTTCAAGGTTGCTCTTCTCCCGTCTTATTCTCGCGGCCCATTAACTTTCAGAGCAAAGTCTATATTTATGCTGCAGACACTGCGTCTAATGACTTTGGAGATTAAACTCTGGATAAATGATGCAATGGTTGTTAGGAAATTTTTAGCATCCACGCAGAATCATCTGTACTCGATAAACCCCTAACCTTTGCTATCGACGAGATTTAGCTTTCCGCCTACGCTCTGCTGAGAGATCGGAACGAGCCTGTCGCCGCCCCGATTCCCTTCAGTGCCGCCGTGGAAACGGGACGCTCCGTTTAGTTTAGAGCGTTTTGAATATGTGCATTTGAGTCTTTCCAAACGTGTCTTCTGGGAGTCAAACTGAGGGTATCCACATATGTTTATTTATGTGTGTGTGTGTGTGTGTGTGTGTGTGTGTGTGTGTGTGTGCACGCGCTCACGGAGCCTTGCGTGTTTTATCATCCTGTCGTGTGTGTGTGTGTGTGTGTGTGTGTGTGCAGGGATGCGCCCTCTGCATTACGCCGCATGGCAGGGGAAGACCGAACCAATGAAAATGCTGCTGAAGGCAGGCTCATCCGTCAACGGACAGTCAGATGAAGGACAGATCCCTCTCCACCTTTCAGCTCAGCACGGACACTATGACGGGGTAACTGTGTGTGTGTGTGTGTGTGTGTGTTTGGGATTATGTGTTTAGAAGCCTTATTTTTTCACTGGGTGTGTGTGTGAGGATCTGTGTCTGATGATGCTTGCATAAATTGAATCTTTCACAAACCAATTAATGTGTGTGTGTGTGTGTGTGTGTGTGTGTGTGTGTTACAGTCAGAGATGCTGCTACAACACCAGTCCAACACGTGCATCTCCGACTCGGCCGGGAAAACGCCGCTGGACCTGGCCTGTGAATTCGGACGCGTCGCTGTGAGTCGTTTCCAGCTGCAAATCCACCCAAACAGGTCCCGGAAGACCATAAAAGGGATTTGAACCTGCTCGACTGCTCGGTTTCCGTACCAAAAAATACACTTCCATGATAGCTGCATACCTCTGAAACCCTCTCTGCGCATTCAGCCCAGGTGTGAACACGCCTCTGGGACACGTACCCGGTCGCTAACTGTTTATACGAGGCCATGATTTTCCTCCCAGCCTTGCACAACCGGTCTTAGCGTTTGTGGCTCCTGCCTTACTCGCCGGCGTCTTTTTGTCGCCTTCGTCACGGCGAACGTCGTCCATTCATAAGCAGCTATTCTTGTCAGACCTCCCGCGCATTTCGACGAACGCGCTCGGCGTCACACGGGGGAAGGAAGGAAAGGCGTTGTGCGGCCCGTCACTCGCAGCTCTTCAACCCACAAGTCATTTTCCAGCGGCTTTTGTTTTATGTTTTGTTGTTCTTTCTTCCCCTGTTTGCCACTGAGCTTGCTTATCAGACTCACTTCTGCACAAATTGTTATCAAACATCGCTTCCTGTTCATTTTCTTCCTTTTCAAATGAATCACAAAGCTGCAGAGAGAAACATTTGATTTGCACAATCATGACACACACACACGTGCGCGCACGCACAGCTCTCTCGTGTTATTAATGAGATTTGATTTAAAAACACACACACACACACAATGCAAAAGTGAAGCTACAAACAAGAATAATTTTCGATTAACTTCAAAAACTAGTGCCTGGAAAGTAATTCATCCACGGCTGCAGCTGCTCAGATTCAAGGGCTCCATTTGATCTTTATGTCTATTTTTCTACATATTTTGCACGTTTATTCATTCGTTCATTCATTCATTTGTTCATTCATTATCGACACCCGGAGTCCAGGTGTCATTGGGCCAGAGGCTAGAGGCAGGGTTCAATCTCAGGGCCACATCTAGACATACTAACATTCACCCTCTCATTCACCCATTCATCCTTTCATGCACACTTCCCTTGAAGACATGAAAATATTCCCCCTCTCATTCACATGTCAGAGAGACAAACAACCATTCACCCTCTCATGCACACATAGACGTCCAACAATTCACTCACTCATTCACACGTCAAATAGAGACTTGCAAAAGTTCATCCTCTCATTCACACCTCCTTTTAAGACATTCACTCATAGACATGAAAACATTCACCCTCTCATTCACATGGAAATGTAACTCTTCACTCACTCATTCACACGTCATAAAAAGACTTGCAAACATTCCCCCTTTCACGCACGCTTCTCTTTAAGACATGCAAACATTCACTCACTCATTCATACATCATTAATAGACACAAACAATCACCCTCTCATTCCCACGTCCTTCGAAGACACGCACTCATTCACCCTCTCATTCACACATAGAAATGCAACCGTTCACTCACTCATTCACACGTCACATAGAGACTTGCAAACATTCACCCTCTCATGCACACTTCCTTTGGAGACATGCAAACATTCACTCACTCGTTCATACGTTCCATAGAGACATGCACTCATTCACCCCCTGGGAACGAGTCGCTCTCCCCTCACTGACCGCCTCTGCTGCTCCACAGAGGCGAAAGGGCCGCGCTCGGTCTTTGCAGCGGCCAATCGCAACGGAGGAAGATCTGGCGGATAACAGCTGTGTGTGTGTGTGTGTGTGTGTGTGTGTGTGTGTGTGTGTGTGTGTGTCGCCAGGTGGTCCAGCTCCTCCTGAGCAGCAACATGTGCGCGGCCATGCTGGAACCAAAACCCTCCGACCCCAACGGGGTTTCGCCGCTCCATCTCGCCGCCAAGAATGGACACATCGACGTCATACGGTACGGACGCCTCGTCCCTTCCAAGTCTATTCTCGCTGTGTCTTTTCCCCCTCCACGCTTGACCTAATTTGGTCGTCGGAGCGGTGAGATGTTCCCCCCGACGTCCACCGGTCACGTCTGTCTCCGCGAACGTGCAGGTTGCTGATTCAGGCCGGCATCGATATAAACAGACAGTCCGAGTCGGGCACGGCGTTGCATCAGGCCGCCCTCTGCGGGAAGACAGAAGTAGTGCGGCTGCTGCTGGATGTGAGTCCGTCCGTCCGTCCGATCTGGCAGTCGGCGATGGCGCCTCCGTTCTTCGCTCTCTCACCGCGCCTCTCTCCTCTCTCCCCTCCGTCAGAGCGGCATCAGCGCCGGGGTGAGGAACACCCTGAGTCAAACCGCCCTGGACATCGTCAACCAGTTCACCACCACGCAGGCCAGCCGGGAGATCAAGCAGCTCCTGAGAGGTGAGCTTCTCGTCGCGTCGGAGAGCCTTGCGCCGTCCCGTCTGCGGGTCGGGGATGTTTTGGAGATGCTCACAAGTCGGGCTAGCTTCAGCCGACGATGATCCGCGCAGACAGCAGCTGAGAGTTCATCCGCCAAGCGTTCCCGCTCTACTTCCCGCTCAAATGCTTTGGTTGGTTTTTCACGGTGCGATTTCCTCTCAGCGCTCCTCACACGCAGGTGTTTCCCAAGAGAAGATCTGAGCCCAGACCAGAAACAAACACGCTCACGTTTAGCCGGGGGGTGGGGGGGGGATACTTCAAACCTCTCGCTACACGGAGCTACGAGAACGTTAATCATTCATGAATTTTTCCAGATCGCCCACAATCAGCCAGTGGAACTCATAATGAAACCTATGCGAGAAACCAAAAGTAAAACCACATCCATGGACGGAGGCCATAAACGCAGGTCGAACAATCAACCCAGTCTGTAAGTGGAGATCGTAGCGGCAGTTGGAGGTCCGAGGTCAGACCGCGGTGACTCACGAGGGCCAGAAGGTGTTACACAAGTTCACGTGCAATTTAGCGGGATCGTTGCCACGCGGACGGAGCCCAGAGAGGAGCGATGGATGGCGGAGGAGGACAGAGGAGGAGGAGGGGGGACGGTGAGGCTGCAGGGGGCGGAGGTGAAGGAGAAGGAGGAAGTGGTGAAGTACTGAAGGTCAACAGTCCAGAGAGGGTGGAGAAGAAGAGGTTGGAAGGGGTGGAGGAAGGTGATGAAAGAGCATGAAAGGGGGAGAAGACAGGAGGCAGAGCTGGAGGCAGCCAAGATGGAGATGTTGGAGGTTGTTTTTGGAAGTGAGGAGGACGGAGAGGGTCAGGAAGGAGTCCATCAGAGGTAGATGTTGTGGAGATAAAGTCGGACTGAGACATGGACGGAGGAGGGATGGAGAAGGATTCTGAGGTTGGAGGAGGTCCAGAGAAAGATCAGAGAGGAGGTTGATGGACAGAGGGGGAAGAGGACAGGAAGTTGGTTGGTGTGAGAGGAGAGGGTTAGACCGAGAAAGCTGATTGGCTTTGGGTTTGATGGAGGCAGCTGATTGGCTGTGGCGCTTGAAGGAAGCAGGCCAGAAGGAAGGCAGAAGCTGCATGCAGTATCTTTAATGGCCATTCAAAAAACAAAATGGCTTCAGGCGGCGGCTACGCTAACATTGACAGCGAATTAACATTCTGGCAGCGTCACGGCGACCTGAAGTCATTCCTCTCCCACCTCTGTGAGAGCCGGCATCTCTTGGCAGCGTGGCGGCCGCGCATTTTGGCCGCCAGCGAACGAATCCCGGGGAAATTTATGGTAACGAGCTGCGACGTGGCGACCGGAACCGGCCCCTCACTGGCGGCCTCTGTCTTGCAGACGCGTCGGCCGCCATGCAGGTGCGAGCGCTGAAGGATTACTGCAACAACTACGACCTGACCAGTCTGAACATCAAAGCTGGGGACATCATCACGGTACAAAAACACTCCCGTCCCGAGACCGCCGCGTCCCCCTGTGTCCCCCGCTAACGCTGGCCGGTGTTCGGCGCAGGTGTTGGAGCAGCACTCCGACGGCCGCTGGAAGGGCTGCATTCACGACAACCGCACCGGGAACGACCGGGTGGGCTACTTCCCCTCCAACATGGTGGAAGTCATCAAGAGGGCAGGTGACCACCCACGTCACAGCTGTGTGTGCTCGGGTGGAAGGGTGAACGCAGGACTGATCGCGCGCGTGTGTGTGTGTGTGTGTGTGTGTGTGGCATATGTATTACCGCAGCGGCTTGTCTGTAGCAATAGCGGATCGCTAGCTAGCTGCAGCGCCATCAGTCTCTAAAGGCTGCTCATTCGTTTTTCCCCCCAAACAAGTCAGTCATCACCCCTTCGTCCTAGACTGCCCCCTACTGGTTGTCACCCCAATCTTCCCTGACACCCCTCCCCCGTCATCCTCCCCAGTGTATAAACCCGTTGGCTTAGCTCGGGGCCTCCATCACAGCTCTCTTTGTTCCCGGGCTTCCAAAGGCATCATGAGTTTTCTTGTTCCGTACTGCTAGCGTTATCTTTTACAGGAAACAAACAAGGTGACGGTTATTACGCCACGCGTGAATCTCGAAAAACCTCTTCAAGTTTCGGTTTTATCGGGGGGAGGGG
Organism: Fistularia tabacaria; assembly: GCA_901007705.1. Lineage (NCBI taxonomy): Eukaryota > Metazoa > Chordata > Actinopteri > Syngnathiformes > Fistulariidae > Fistularia > Fistularia tabacaria. The sequence goes on along the minus strand of CAAKHD010002538.1, from coordinate 108,295 downwards.
GACACACACGCACAACGAGCGAGGTTGCCGCACTATGATAGCTTCAAGCTAAGTAAATAGGTGAACGAGGCGTTTCGGGTGATAAAGCGAGGCGTTGTGATGGAGGCCTCTGCTCCGCTTCGCTGTGACGCTTCGGTCGATATTCACGATATGCTCTCTTTTCTCTTCTTGACCTCGATATAAATATATTCCCCGTGGATATATGGATGCATTCTTTTCTCATAGTTCTGATTTGGATTCTGTGTGAATTCTGATTTGAGTTTTGGTTGTTTTTTTTGTTGTTGTTTTCTTTCAAGTTGACTGATCAGTTGTTGTTGTTGTTGTTGTTGTTGTTGTTGTTGTTGTCGTTGTTGTTGCATCTCCGACCTCCTGGCCCGAGCCCAGGTCACCCCCCCTCCCAGCAGTGCCACACCCTGCTCCTCCGCCGACCCAACCCGTGTCCCATTGCCTCGGTCAACGGACACTCATACCCCCCCTCCTAAGTCCTCCCCCTGGCATTTGACTCCCCCGCCTCCCCCCCACCCCAACACGCAGTCCCTCCCCCGGTTCTCCTCCTTTGGGTACGTTCCGCTCCCCATCTCTCCGCCTTCTCTCTCGACCCCCCCTCTGTCCACTCCCCTTCCTCCTCCTCCTCCTCCTCTCTCCACTTCTCAGGAGCAGCAGAGTCAGACAGGTACATACCGTGGTACACTTTATATCAACGATAAGTAGCGATGTAGTGGAAGGATTTAGTGTAATCATAGCTTCATTTGACCGTAATGTAACCCGTTAGCGCGTTATCGTGCAGGAGATATTGACGTGACGGACGAGCGTGTGATAGAAGGAACGAGATTAAACCAACCATTCGGTTGGGTGCCGGCCGTGCCTCGTCTCCGCGGCCCTGAATTGAATTGCGTTGCGAATCGGACCGCGAACCGGGCGCTCGGCGTTCGCCGAGGACTCACGAACGGGCCGCCGGCTCTGCCTCCGACGCTCATTTCAATTGAAATCTGAAATGGAGCTTTGGAAGGGGAAGCGAAACTTCTGCCCTCCGAGTAACGATTCCTGCATCAATCAGCAGGCGTATTATTTCATGAGCTCATAAACTAAAGCGGCACATCTGATATTCTGGGTTATTCACATCCGCGGGTCATCGGAAGGCTTACTTTGTAAAAACAAACGAAAAAACATCGTGATCGGCCTTTATCTGGACTCAGGAGACTTTTATGTATCATATGATCTTAAAGTCCTTGAAAAGTGATGTTTTGGCAAATCCAAATAATATCGTGTGTGTGTGTGTGTGTGTGTGTGTGTGTGTGTGTGGGTGTGTGTGTGGGTGACAGGTTCACGGGCGGCCGAGCTAAGTCCTCAAGGCTCCCCCACTCTGGGCCAGCAAAGCGCCTCCACCGAGGACATCTGGGTGCTGCGGAAACCGCTGGCAGGTACGATTGACATGACATACTAGAAAACACCGGTAACTTGTTTATCACGTTTTATTTTTGTAAAAAGTGGAAACGTGTGTTTGCAGGCGGGGAGCGCAGCGGCAGCCTGGCGAGCCTCGGCAGCGTCCGCTCGTCCAGCAGCCTGCAGAGCTCGGGAAACACGCACGTCCTGACGACGCCTGCGCCCAGTCCGCACCCGGCGCCCACTCCTGGGGTCAACACCCACGGCCTCAACGCTCCGGGCCTCAACGCGCAAGCCGAGGGGGTCAAGGTTCGGGAAAAAAAGAACAGTCCTTTCTTTCGTCGGCGAAGTGCTGTCACCCTTATCTTGATCTAGTTCAGTCAAACCCTAAACAACGCGCTCCTGATTGTTCCTACGTGAGCAAAGCCGGGAAACAAACCCACGTTTGCTTCAGTCCAGCTCGCGGCTGCCGCTTATCAGAGGGCGCGCGGCTGCAACCTTTTAGCTGCAAGCAGCGATAGCCTCTGTCCTCATGGTTTTCGGTTCGTCGTGACACATCCCTGCACTCATTCTTTGTCTCCCGTGTCATCTCCCCCTTCCTCGTCTCTGTCCTCTTTCCTGAGTTCTGCTCCGGTTCCCTCGTTCCTCCCTGCCCCTCGGAGTATGCCAACGCCTCAAGTTTTTGTTTTGTTTTTCCGGCGCTTCCCCGTCTGGCCTACCGGTTTCGCTGGACCTCCTTCCCCTTCCAGTTTCTGGATGCCAGCGCCCAGCGTTCCACCCCAGTGCAGACTCTTCACCGGTGCTCTCCCTTCCCGAGCTCACCTGCTCCACTCCACACCGCATCGGCGAGCTGTTCGCCAGCTGCCAGAAAACCCGGGTGGACTGGGTGGGCCGCCCCACCATGCCCAACTGCAACCCTCAGTAAAGTTTTCTCAAACCTCTCCCTGTTAGCAAACGTTAAAAACGTGTTTCCGTCTAGGAGAAGTGAGTCCACGAGGAAACCGAAAGGCTGAAATATTGCATCTTTGGACTTTTTGACCCCGGCCCTTAGCTTGTTTACTGCAATCCACCGTGCAATATAACGTGCAATATAACGTGCAATACCGTGCGATTTATTTAGTGCATCCTGAAAGCAGAAGCAAAAGCTGTTCAGTGTGAAGATCACTAAACATAGGACAGTCAGAAAGTCATAAAACTGCCATGACCTGAGTCCACAGTCCCAGTGAACTCACTGAAGGTTCAGATCAACGGGTCACATCGGTTCCTCTCTACCCCGACCGGTCGAGGCGGACGGCCGCCAGCATTAGGCCGGGATCCGACCGAGCTGAGCTTTCTGCACCGGTAAAAGGCGGCGTTTCCTTTCTCCTGGGGCGAGACCTTGAGTTTCTGCAGGTCATCTTATCCAAAAGAGACCTGCTCTACCTGGAAGGTGTCACCAGACCAATCTGTTGTGATTTGTCACCGTATAAATAAAATCCAACTTGACTTCTGTTTGTCTGTTTTTTAGCTCCTGGCTACCGTGCTCTCCCAATCAGTGAAGGCCAAAGAGCACCTCCTGGAGCAGTCCCAGTCTGTCGAGCAGTCGGCGAGTAGGTTCACAGCCCGAAAACGTCGCATGGAAAAACACGTCCGCCTCTTGTAGCCTTTCTATAAATTTGCACAAGAGCCACCGTGAAATGGTTCAGGTGATGCTAATAGAAGGGTTAATCTTCATCTCCTCTCTCTCCTTTGCTGTGCCCCTCGCTTCCTCTCCGCCGCCAGCCTCTTCGACGGCCACCGTTCACGAGCAGCGGTCCTTCGAGCGAAAGGCGGAGGAGGATGACGGGAAAGTGAGTTTTGGGGTTTTTTTTTTTGGCCGGCCGTCCGGTTCACCCTGGGCGCCCGTCTGTCGTCTGCTGCTTCTTCTTCTCCCCCAGCTTTACAAGTATGGGTGGAGGGGAGGGGGGTCGTTGTGATGCACCTGAAGAAGATGAGGCCCCGCGGCGGGGCGTGCCATGATGGCCCCTGTGTCGCCATGGAGACGGGCAGAGTGACGGGAGGGAGTCGGTCGCTCTCTCGCCTTCTGTCCCTTCATTCGCCCTCCCCCATCCCACGTCCACCCTGCCGCTCTAGAACCTGCCAGCAGCCCGGCGTGCTCTGCGAGGCCACAATCCCTGCGCCCTTCCTCCTGAAGCAAGCATGTTGTCACATTCAAGAAACACGTTGTGGTTGCCAGGAAACAGCAGCGTTCTGTTGCTTGTTGCTCAGAGCCACACCGCCCCTAAAAGCTCTTTACTCATTTCAGCATCCGTCCTTTGCCTCACTTGCCTTTTTTTGCATACCTGTCTGCATGGCCTGCTGTAAATAAGGCTATTTTTTTATGGATTTACGTCTGTTACACGCTTTATGACCCAAGACACTGCAACCTGCTGCTTCCCCCTAAGCTGAAAGGCGCCCCGCCCTGTAGGCTACCCTGTGATTCCACTAAATGCTCATCTCCTGCATTGTGCAAAAAAACGTTTTGTGTTACGAGTAGTGGGAGTGCCGTGTCTCTTGGACATACTTTGAATCATTCATTTTCTGGTCAAACCAGTGCTGCGATAGCCCTGCAAACAAAAGGACATTGATAGGAGTCGGTGTTTGTGCACAGTCACAGTGTACGTTGCTCGATGCCAGCAGGTACGTGGCAGACATAAAGATCACAAACCCCTCGAGCGTTGGCCCTCAACCCCGGGGCGGTACCGGCCGCACAGAAAGCTTGACGCATGTCAAGATGCTTTGCCTCGCTCACATGTCTTACCTATATCCGCTACCTACTTAAAGGGGCAGCGCCGGACGCTAACACATAGTACCGCTAAATTGAAACCCCCAAGCTAGCAAAATGAACAAAATACAAATGTCTTTGGAAAGTTTCTTTGCGCAGCGTAAAAGAGGCAATGAGGAGACAGAAGAAGAGCCGACGACTTCAAAGAAAAACAAACACCAGGACTCCTACTTGAAATATGGATTTATTGCAACAGGTTGTTCCCACGCAACCGACCGTTTTTGTGCCACAGACCGGTCTAATGTCAGGCAATATTTTCACGGACCGGCCTTTAAGGTGTGGCGGATAAATACAACAAAATCAAATGATAAGACCGGCTCGCTGCTTGGGGACAACCTGTTGCAGTGAATCCACATTTCAAGTCGGACTTCTGCTGTTGTCTGTTAAATGCAGCTTTGTTTTTTTCTCTGAAGTCGTCGGCTCTTCTTCTGTCTCCTCATTGGCTCTTTCAACCTGCGCAAAGAGACTTTTCGGTCCTTTTTGCTAACTTGGGGGTTTCAATTTAGCGGTAATGTGCTACGTGTTAGCGGGCGGGGCGGCCCCTTTAAGAAGGTAGCGGATGTAGGTAAGACAACTTGACATGCGTCCACGGTGAGTCATAGACTGATGTGTTGGAGAGAACCCACTCATTTTCCAAAATAAAACATCCTTCAGAATCAGATAAAACGGAAATAATGTAAGGAATGCAGTCTTTGTGCGCGGTCCGGTACCAATTGACACCACGGACCGGTGCCGGTCTGCCGCCGCTGCTCTAGAGACGCTTCAAACTGAGACGATGATGGAATGAATGCTTTGAGCTCTCAGTGTGTCCACCAGCAGACCCTGACCTGAGGCTCCATTAGGTCGCCTTGTGGCCCTGCACATCTTCTATGTAGAGCAGCTTTGTGCTGTTTCCTAGACCCGTCTTAGCTTCCCTGTTCTAGAACAGCCCTCTCTTGCGCTCTAGAACTGTCCTTAGAGCTCTCCTCCCTCCTGTGTTCTGGAACAGCTCTATTCTGTGCTCAAGAGCTTTCCTCTCTGTTGGCTAAGGCTATCCCCATTCCTGGATCTAGAACTGCCCTTCCTCCGGTACACTAAACCATCTCTCTCTCTATCTCCGTGTTCTAGAACTGGCTTCTCTCCCATGTTCTAGAAAGGTCTCCTATCGTGTGCTCAACACTCCTCTCTCTCTCAGCTTCTGTTTTTCTGGATGTGTGTTGTTTAAGAGCTGGCAGTCACGGTACGCCGTGTTTCTTTGTTCCAGAAGAGGCTTGTGCTTCACTCCAGAACCAGGAAGTTGTGCCTCCGTTCTAAAAGGAGGCAGTCGTGTTCTGTGGTCCCACCTCCAATTGTTTACCAGATGTCGGCAGTGATGTATCTGTTTTAGAAGTAGAGTTCCATGATCTGGAAACAGGTATAATTGTTCTCTGATCCAAATGCAGAACGTGGTGATCTAGAATGAAGCGTTGTTATGTATCTCCCAGGAGAACTGTTCTGTATTGTTCAGTGGGCTGGAGTGGCTTCTTTTAGAAGCAGGCGATAGTTTTCACTGTGTTTGTTCCAAAAGCAGGTGGTAGCGTCGGGTTTTCTAGATCCATGCAATCGTGACCTGGAAACAGGCAGAACTCTTCTGTGATCTGGGTTCTACAAGTAGACAAAAGTACCTGGTGTATACCTCTAACAGCCAATGGGGACAACCAAGCTCTGTGTTCTAGAGGGAACCATTGAGTCCTAAAGGTGGTTCAGCACTGGCAGTTCAGTTGCATCCGTTGTCTAGAAGCGGGAAGCAATGTCCTCTATTCTAGAGGCAGGCTGCATTTGGTAGCAGCATTCCATTTTCTAGAAACTGGCAGCGATGTCCTGTGTTCTAGAAGTGGCTAGTTGTGTTCCATGTTCTAGAAATTGTCAGCCACGTCCTGTGTTCTAGAAGTGAGTGGTTGTGTTCCACACCCTAGAAGTTGGCGGCCATGTCCTGAAGTGGGCGGTATCATTCTTTTTTCTAGAAACTGGCAGCAATGTCACGTGCTCTAGAAGTTTTCCATGCTCTGGACGTGGGCAGGAGCCTTCCATGTTCTGGAAACTGGTAGCGATGTCCTGCGTTCTAGAAGGGGGCAGCCTTGCTCCATGTTCTAGAAGCTGGCAGCGACATACCAGGCTCTAGAAGCGGGCAGTAGCGTTTCGGTGTTCTAGACGTGGGCAGGGGCCTTCCATGTTGTAGAAGCTGCCAGCGATGTCCTGTGTTCTAGAAGCGGGCAGTAGCATTCTGGCTTCTAGAAACTAGCAACGATGTCACATACTCTAGAAGTGTTCCATGTTTTGGAAACTGGTAGCGATGTCCTGCGTTCTAGACGTGGGCAGGGGCCTTCCATGTTCTAGAAACCGTCAGCAATGTCCTGCATTCTTGAAGTGGCCAGTAGCATTCTGTCTTCTAGAAACTGTCAGCGATGTCCTGCACTCTAGAAGCGGGCAGTAGCGCTCTGTTTTCTAGAGACTGGCAACGACTTCCCGCGCTCTAGAAGCGGGCAGTCGCTTTCCACGTTCTAGGAACCGGCCACCGCTGTCCTGCGCTCCAGCAGCCGCGCTCCGTGATCCAGACGCGGGCAGTAGCGTTCTGTGTTCTGTGTTCTAGAAGCAGGCAGTAGTGGCGTGGCTGGGTGAGTTTCAGCTGCAGTTCTACACCACCCACTTCCTCACGGCGGGATACGATCTAGACACCATTAGCCGCATGAGCCTTGAGGTAAGGTCAAGACCCCCTGACCCCCTCACCCCACCACCTCCCCCTTTGTCTGTCAAGGCTCCGCCCGGCTCAGCTCTAGAATCAGCCCCCCCCCCCCCCCGATTGGACGATGTCATCATGCCCCCCCCCCCCGGGGCCGGGGCCCCCCCCCCCCCGGACAAACCGGCGCGCCCCCCCCGCCCCCCCCCCC
>CAAKHD010002538.1:67063-79342 GCA_901007705.1 Fistularia tabacaria | reverse complement strand
CAGAAAAGTGAAGATCTCCATCTGTGTCAAAGACTGTCGCTCAGATTAGTTCAAGCTCTCGCACGCTCACACACACACACACACCACACACACGCCCGCACACACACACACACACACACACACACACACACACACACACGCACACACACACACACACCCACACACACACACACACACACACACACACACACACACAACCAGTCAGTCCCTTGATTGTTTACAGCTGTTCTCCAATCAAGAGGTTTCTATAAATGTGGTGGCCACTTCTTCCTGACTCCATACCTGCTCCTGGTTGGTGCACATGGTTTTCATCCTGGTCCTTCATTGTCTTCATGAAGACACGTCCAAAGACCAAATTTGCAGAAGTGACACGTAAACACACACACACACACACACACACACACGGCAGGCGCATACGTACGGGCCTAAGTTTGGGGCAGATGATGTCGAGGAGCAGCGTGAGGACGTCCAGGGTCAGCTTGAACCGGCTGACCCTGGTCCTGATGCACGCCGGGATGTCGGCCAACATGGTGGACAGAGCGTTCCTGCTGCCGAGGAGACGGGACGAGGCCTGAGGAGGGGGGAAAAAAACAAGAAAAGTCACAGCGGGTGAGTGACGTCATCCGTCTGTAGTCATGGCGATCGGGATTAATAAACGAATAGCACGAAAAGCACTTGAAGAAGCCATTTTTGAAAATAGATGTCTATCAGTGTCCGGTTGTCATGGCAACGCGGGTACCTCCTGGTGGCTGTGGGGATAGCTGATGCGCGGCACTTGCGTGTGGGCGAACAGGAAGTGGAAGGAGACCGAGAGGAAGGGCTGGAACTTCATGAGGCTGAAGTTCTGCCCGCGCAGCATCACGTGGCTCAGCCTGTCCGAGAACGCCATCCAGTCCAGAGCCGCGCACACGCCGTGCAGGTTCGGGTCCCGGACGCGCATGGACAGGAAGTTCTCGTACAGACCCTGAGGGGGAGGGACGTTCGGAGACGGAGCGCAAAGCTTAGCGGCGAGGGGAGGGGTTTAGATTTGCAGAGGGACGGCAGCTTACCTGAGAAACCTTCTCGTACTCCCCGCTGGAGGACGCCAGGTGCAGAATGTGCTCGAACCTCAGCGCTCCGCTGCCGGACGCCGGCCCCTCCTCGAAACGCTCCCCTATACGCTTCCTGGAAACACGCCCGTCTGTCAGATGTACGAGCCCTCCTGCTCGTACAAGTCTGAGCGCTGCGCTGAACTCGTGTCCGGCCGCGTGAGTTTAAACAAATGAGCGACACATTGATTCAAATGAAGTCCACAGCGATGGACCTTCAGGGACGACGCGCGTCAATAGATTTGCATTTCTAGTGCAGAGGAACCATGACTTACGAGCGCATCGACTCATTTATCTCCCGAGATCCGAGCCGTCACTCGGTGGCTTTTTTTCGCTTTGTGATTCGAGCCCAGATCTGAGCTAGCAGCGAGCGGGATGAGCGTTTGACACCCACGTGGCCGCCGCTGGCTGCAAAGTGGCATTGAAAGACAGTGGGACGCGCCACCGGGCGTTAGGTAGCCCAGAGAAAATCATGGGAAAACAACAAGTGCGTCGTGGACTCGTCCGTGACGACACGGAGAAGTCGGTGAGATACGGCGACGGAGAGCATCGTCCGCGAGAAGGCAGGAGACGTTTACGGGGATTTGGTGCGGCGGACGGCGGGAACGTGGACGGACGAGGCGTTCGATGCCTGTCGGGGACGGTCTGGTTTTAAAAAGAGGAGCGGATTCACTCCGTCCATAAATGGAGTTTAGACATAAAGTATAGCAAAGTTTGATTTCGCAACACATCGTAGCATTGATTGAGCAGCCAGTAAGTGAAGGCTAGAGCACGAAATAAAATTCTCTCGCGTATTCATTTTTTAAGAGCGCATTTTTCTTATTTTAAACGGATTCATGGCGTTTCAAATCGTTTTAATGTGGAAATTGAATTCGATGTACGAGCGGTTCAACTCCAAAGTCAAGGTGTTCCTGTAATGACGCGCTTCGCTGAGGCGAGGCGAGGTTCACCTCTTTGTGCGCGGCAGCTGAAAGATCTCCTGCCACAGATGAAACAAGCCCTTGTTCTGGTCCTTCTGGCCCACGGACACCGACCGGACGGTCTTCATGTCCAGCTGCTTGTGGCCGCGGCCGTGGAGGAACTGGCGTGAAACAAGAACCGGGCGGCGGATTTAGACACGGCTCTGGAGCGCCGACGCTCCGGAGGGACGGCGCTCACCTGCAGCGTGTTGATGCACGACCTGATGTCGTTGTCGGTCTTCTCGCACAGCGTCATCAGGCTGGCCGTGTCGGCCTTCATGCCCTGTCGCACGGAGATCTGCGGAGAAAGGAAAAGGAAGCATGTCCGACGGCTGTTATTTCAGGTTTTCCGTGTGCGGGTGTGTTTCCGGACCTCCGCCAGCCTCTGCACCAGGCGGGAGGGCTGCGTCTGAGGGAAGGCCAGGAGGAAGGCCTGCTGCCTGAGCGGCCTGAGAGCAGGAACGTACCTGCGGCAAGAAGCACGCTGAGGTAAGAAAAAAGCATCGGGCGAAAACACCCTCTGAAGAACGAATCCGTCAGAATCGGACGTACAGGTCGTTACAGATGCAGATGATTGGTCGGAGGAGGATGGACTCCTTTTTCTTCTTCTTCTTCGCCGCCTCCGCGCCCGCCTCCCCGCCGGGTCCGTCCTTCCTGTTCAGCGCCGCGAGCAGGATGTTGATGGCGGCCTGTCCGAGAACGCGGAGGAAGTTGAAAAAAACCGTAAGGGGCGTTTTCGTTCTTTCGACTCGTGAAGGGGCGGATTTTTAGCGCGGATGCAAAGCACGGACAGCGGGGGCCCCGTCGATCTCGTCGATGATGAGGCAGTTCGGTCTCTCGTCGGCTCCCAAGACCGACTTCATCTGCGTGGCCGTGTCGATGCGTTTCTGGAACACCTCGGCGCTGCGATCGTCGCTGCAAAGCAAGGTCGGAATTACTGTAAACGCCAGCTCTCGTACTTCGCCGCCGCCGCCGGGACTCACCTGGCGTTGATCTCCACCACGTTGTACCCGGCGTGCTTCGCGATGACGTGAGCCAAAGTGGTTTTCCCCAAACCCGGAGGGCCGGACAGCAGGGCCACCTGGAGGCAAAACAAATGAACTCCGCCGCAATGGACCGCGTTGTCGCGCTCGGTCTCGTCGCTAACCTTGAATTTGGGCCGCTGGTGCTGGTCCAGCTCGGCCTCCAGGATCTCCTCGGTCATCTCTATCTTACTCTTGAAGCGATTGGGGTTCTGGTTGGACTGATTGGGTTTGAAGGAGGTCTGGTTGGGCGCCGCTCGGTCGGGCCGGGCCGTCCGGGGCTTCCGCTCCTTCCCGAAAACGACGGCGTCCCACAGCTTCAGCCACTTCAGCAGACAGCGGTTGGTGAACTAATGGAGAGAAGGCGTTCCATCGGCTTCCGTCGACCCACTCGTGAGTCACAATTGTGCAAAAGCGCGGCGTACATCGTCGCTGAGGAGCTCGGCGTAGTGCCGGGGGGAAAACCTGTCCACCCAGAGGCGAGAGCTTTGGCCTTCCGGCTCCTCCTCCTCTTCTTCGCCTCTGCTTTCAGCCGCGGCGAGCGCGTCATTCACACCGCTGGATGAACGACAGAAACCAAGAGGCGTTCAAAGACTGATGCTCTCATGGCAACCCTGAAGGGTTTGCGTGAGAGCGAACGGGCGGCAGGTTACCGGGCCAGCAGGTCCGTGAGACGCTGAGATTCCTCCACAACCTGCTGATGGCGCTGCAGATGACAGATTCAATCATAGAACACAGCGGTCCCAAGATACCAATTCGACCCAGAAGTGGGTTCATATGTTGTTTTTTTTCGTATCTTAAATTAATTTAAAACCCCATTTTAAATTACAGAAAACAAATGAAGTGGTCGGTCCATATCTTGGATGCGTTGCGACTATATTCACGTGTCATATCCTTCGTGCTTCGCTTCCATGTCCTGCTTAATTTCCATAGAAAGAATCTTCTTTCTGGGTTCAACACTTGCTTTCTTAGGGCCAGTGATGATTATTCAAAAAAAATACACAAAATAAGCACAAATATATAAAATGATGCCGCACACGGAGTTGTGGGAGCTCGTTTGGCACGTACGGCGCAAATTTCTGATTTTGATTCGCTCTCATATTCGTATCATGAAATTTTTTTCGGATTTCAAGGACAAAATCAGCTCAGATCGCGCTTTGTATCTTTGAAAAATCGTATTTAAGTGATTTTTATCTTAAGGGGCTGCTTTGTATGTTTGTTAAGAGACACTCAGTATCTGCAAAGCTAAATTAGCATCTCTTACAACGGCTTCAAATCATCTGAAGGAGTATTTCTTGCTTTTTGCAGCAACCATGATTTGCGATCACGCTTTATCTGAAGATCATTCAATTGACAGAATTCCGAATTCTCGCCAACGCCGCCTTGGCGACTCACCCTCTCGGTCTCGAGCTCCCTCAGCACGCCGATGGGCAGCGCGAGCAAACCCAGAGAGCCCCTAGAGTCTGGCACCGTTCTGGCTCCGTCCACCGCCTGTGGACGAAGCGAAGACCGAGTGATAAGCGTGCCGCCGGAGGGCCAAACAAACTGCTGCAGAAAATGTCTCCTTCGCAGCGGGAGGAACCTTTACTGCTGGTTCTTCCGTCTGCCGGAGGTAGACCCGACTCCCCGACGAGTCGGTCACGCTGACGAAGTCTCCGTCCGGCGGGGGCCTCCTCAGCACACACAGACTGGCTGGGTTTGCCGGGGGCCGCGCGGGGCTCTCCGGGATGCTAGCAAAGACACCGATATCCAGCACAGCCAGTTCCGACCTGGAACGCAAACATGCGAAAACATGTCGAAGTATTAAAAACGTAAAAAAAAAATAATAATTTAAAGAAACCAAAAAATGGGGGTGGCATAGCGCAGGGCGTGAGAACGATCGTCCTTGGAACCGAACATTCCTGGTTCGATTCCCAGCTCCTTCTAGCCGGTCGAACCCCTAACTGCTCCCCTGGCGCCGCTAGATGGCTGCCAACTGCTCATGGTTCATCCATGATGGGTTCAATGCAGACAGCGATTTCCCGCAAGGGATTAACAAAGTATTTAAAAACAAAATTAAAAAGTGCAGGATTTTTTCCCTCCATCGAGGTATGATATTGATTCAGGCTTGATACAATTCTTCATAGTATATTTACTATTTGAAAATGAACTTTAAAGATCACAAGGATATTCTCGATAATTAATATCAAATACATTCTGATTATCTAATACAATAATATGAATTTCTTAATTAAAAACTAAAATGCAATGGGAAACCAAATGACACAAATTGGTTACCAGTTACTGTTTGCATGAAGAGGGAAAAAAAAAAAGAGGGAAAACCATTGATATTCAGTTCTAAACACGAAGTGCAACCGCGGAGGCTCCTGTTCAGGTCCCTTTCCCTCGTCTACCTGAGGGCGGGTGACGGCTGGTATTGCTCCGGAGAGGACGGGGGCGTGACGTCGGCGTTCTGCGGCGGGGCTTCGACCTCGCCGGCTTGGGATGAGTGGAAAAGTTTCTTCACCACGCTCAAGTCCTGCCTCTGACGCTTCGCCTTCGGGGCTGCGGAAAACAAACGGGTTTGAGAGTCGAGGGGAAAAGTGTCAGTGACGAATACGAAGCTGCCCACCCACGGCGGTGGGAACTCACAGGAGGGCGGGTCCTGCAGCAGGTGCTCGATGTCTGAAATGTCATCTTGTCGGCGCGGAGGCTTGCCAGCGTGAGAGAGTTCCTCTGTCGATAACAAACACACAAATAATACAATCATAATTGAAGAGAAACCAAAAACCATTAAATGAATTGTATTTATTAAAGACCAGATGCTTCAAGTGGTAAATACAATGTTATGAGCAAAATAATTTTCTATTAATGCACCATAAATCATTCTTGTTTCTGATCTACAACATTAAATTCATCAGTCAAAGGGTGAATAATAGTTAGTCGTAGCAGTACCATTACAATAAAACCACACAAACTGACAATTCTACAAAAAAAAATAGCATATCTAATAGTTTGTGAGAGAATGGCTCCATTGCATGTTCAAGTGAAGTGTTTGTGTTTCATCATGTCAAGTATGTGTTACGAGATCACATATTGAATTATATAGACTTTATTAACACATTATTTTTACTTATGTAGCAATAATTAGTCACAAGTCAAATTATAAACAAGTAATTGTTGACATTTAAATGTGACACGGTGTATTGAGATGGGAATTATTAACAAATAACACAACCTGATGGCAGAAAACAGTTTTTGTGTTTATGGCGAAGTTTAATTCATTTTTTTTTTACATTTTTTCTCAGCTTTGAGGACCTAATGTTTTCGTTTTCTTGCAGGAGTTCCTCCCTTACCCTCCATCTGAGCCATCGCCTCCAGCTCGTCTGCGTACTGCTCCTCGAAATCATCCCCCGTCTCGAAAAGCTCGTCGTATTCGTCCATGTTCGCTCCGGGACGAAGAAATCCACAGCCGTGGATCTTTAATTTCCCTGCGTTAAAATGTTTTTCCCCAAAAACCCGTCTCTCATCCCAAAGCTCCTGCCCTGACCCAAAGATTTCCCGGCAATTTTTTTCAGCCCTCGGTTATTACTTCCGGGTCAGGCGAGATTCCGTGTTCTGATTGGCTGTTGAAATGCGTCACTGGTCTTGAGCTCCCAGAATGCACCGCGGTGCTGATTATTACTCAAAATAGTGCCTCATTCTTCAGGTAATGAAGATTTAAATGTGATATATGTGTTAAAGTAGATTTATGATTTAAAAAAATGATTATTAGTGAATGAAAATGGAAGTTTGCACAATACAATGAGCAACTTGGTTAAACAGTTGAAAAATAGCATCGTTTGGTCGATGGGTGGCGCCATTGGACAGCATTTCGTTGACTTAAATGAATGAATTGCAAATTGTAATATCGTGACTAAATTTCAGTTAAATGGAATATAAAATCTTTTTTGGTCACTAAATAGAGAAAATAAAAATATAAAAACATATCCATTGCATGTATTCTCATCCATCAGAGGGACAACATGTGTTAGGTGTTGTGGAAAAAAAAAGTGACACTGAGATGTTTTTGGACATGGACAGATGAGGGAAGGTGAAGGTGAAGATCTCTGTGGAGGGACGCTGAGGTTGGAGCTTCCAGGTCTGGAGGAAGACCAGAGAGGAGGTTGATGGATGGAGGGGAAGAGGACTGGACGGCAGGTTAGATGGAGGCAGCTGATGGTGACCTCTGAGGGAGAGGAAAAGAAGAAGAAGAAGAAGCTTCAGTTAAGTGTTATACCAGTAAAATTGTTGCTGGTACCACCAAAATGCCCTCTGACCATCTTTGTATTTGTATTTGTATTTGTGTAGATCCTGTTTTTAATGTTAATATGGGAAAGCTATCGCTCTTCCAAAATGAGTGCACAAACACACAGTGAACATGATAAATTCGATCCAGTGTTGGCGCCATGCATAATGTTAATGTGCTTTTTTTTAAATCACAAACGTTATTTTAAAAAGCATCAACAATTATCAGTGAATTCATTAGTTGTGTATATGCAGTGCTCAAAAAATAAAAGGGACATTTAAGCAACACAATGTAACTCCAAGTGTTCCATTCATTGATTTGAGCACTGGATTTGTTTCCTGCACAACCTTTTTATAAGTGGTTGATTTTCATCAAAATCGGGAGAAGACACAACTATCCAGCATCATGATAATAGTCATCGTAAAAGTAAAAAACAAAGGAAATAGAAAGACTCAAATCAGCATGAATTGGCGCGAAATAAACAAGAAATAACCTACAAATAACCTTTTAAAGTAGTTCATAGAAAGTGATCGGCAGTATTGTGTCCAATCTAGGTGTTTCCAAACATCCCTGCCCTACCCTTTATTTCACCCTTTTAAAGTTCATGTCCATATTCCACACCGTCATAGAAGTGACAGATCTTGGTGAAGGAGCTGGGGCTGCAAATTTTTCCAAATCGAAAATATTTTCCTACAGAAGATATTTACTTTTTAGTTTCTTTTTTTTTTTTGCGTGTCTGTGAGTATTTGTGTGTGTGTGTGTGTGTGTGTGTGTGCACGTGGGAGATTGATGATGATGTGTGTTGTGTCAGGGCCGCCATCTGCTCCTCCTATAGACAAACACCGGCCACAAGTTTGTGTGTGACCCCGAGTTAATTTCACATCACGGAGCATGAAAGTGAATTCACTCCCGCGATTTGCAGCATCTCCCCCCGAGATCTGAACTGAGAGACGCACACTTTTGCATTTTTGTATTTATTTTGAACACTTTCGTGCGCTTTTCGTACCTTATCATAACTGCTCATCATTTTAACCTCGCTTGTTATTTCCGTGTTCTAAATAATGATTTTATGACGACCCTTCGATCAAAAAATGCACTCATACGGCACATGAGGATGAATAATCAGCGTATTTTATATATATCTAAAAGAATAATTACACCTGAGATTTTTTAATTAAAAAAGATAGATGCATCAAGTTGAAAAAAAAATCAAACATTTCAAAATCAGAATTCCAACATTTTCAGACTATCGTCCAGTCGAGGTTTTAGTGCACGTCAACCGAGAGAAGAAGAAAAGAATAGAATCGAACTTCATTAATCCCGAAGGAAGTTCTTTTGCCAGAAGGCTCCATTCTTTCTTTTCACTCAAAACATGCTATTGATTTATTGCTGCACAGTTTCCATCTTGCAGAAAGGGGGAGGAGTTATAAAGTTTGATGGCTCAGGTAAGAAAGACCTTCATGCAGCGTTCTGCGCTGCTCCTGGGTGGAAGGAACAGGCGGCTCTGGCCTTTCTTGTACACGCCATCTGTGTTTCAAGTCCGGTCTAGTTTATTAAGTTGGTACAACTTGTCAACCAAAAATCCCCGGTTGGATCCCAGAGTTCCCCCTAGGCCTGCCGTCGAGCAAGGCGCCGTCTCCGGCTCCACGGAGGCTCACGTTTCCATCATTTTCTGCTTTCTCTTTTTCTTCTTCTCATCGCAAAATGAAAGGGTGAGCGTTAAACAACACAAGGCAGAGAAATGTGGGGGGAAAAAAAAGGAGAATTAAAGGAAACACAGGATTCTGGGATTTAGTTTTTCAATGTTTAATATGATACGGGGAGCACAGAAAGTGTCACACAGTCGAGGGAAATGTTTGCCAGAGTGACTTGTCACGAGCATTTCAATGAATTATACCTGCATTTACAGAAAACTCATTCATAATATCTTTTCTTGCTGTTTTTTTTCCTTATTTCTATCCATTGTCTCGGCTTCTTGCAGGGAATGGATTTATTCCTGTGGTTTTCTGATTCTGAACCTCCTGCGGGAGCATCCCTGAGTAGCAGCTCTGCAGAAAGTAGGTTTAAAGTACAACATCTACCACTATAACCCCGACTTTAAGAATTCTTTTCTTACCCCTAACAGCATTTAGCACCCGCCAGCAGATGTTTGTGTATTTAGACACTAATGATTATAAACCTGTCATGGCCAATGATTGACCGTGGACTCTGGTCCACAGGAGCATCTGCTGCACCGGTGCCGCTCATCCACACCACACACTCCATTATCCCCTGGCAGTGGGAGTGTGTGTGTGTGTGTGTGTGTGTGTGTGTGTGTGTGTGTGTGTGTGTGTGTGTGTGTCGGCGCTGCATGTGCCACATTAAGGTGATGTGTTTAATCATCAATTCAAGCAAGGAACTGCCCTCTTCACGCGTAACGCCCTCGACACCCGTCGCTCCTTCAGCTCAGAGGGACTTTCGCCGGCGGCCGGAGGGTGTTTGACTGTGTGGATGTGAGTGTGCACGCTTGTGTGTGTGTGCATGCGTGTGTGTGTGTGTGTGTGTGTGTGTGTGTGTTTGTGTGTGTATGTGTGTGTGTGTGTGTGTGTAGGCTAGTTTGGAACACATAAAGGCCATGTTTTGTTGTTAAACTGCATGTCAGGGTACTTTTTGATTTGCACGTGAAGCGTGTGTGTCAGGATTGGGATGCCTTTGTCTTTCAGAGGCCTGTTCCATGAGTGCACAGGTGTGTGTGTGTGTGTGTGTGAGTGTGTGGAACAGGTCAGTTGAAGAAACAAGCGCGTGTGTTTAGTTGAGTTCCGAGTGTGTGTGCATTCTCGTAGCCGTCGGGGATGTCTAACTCAACCACCAACTTCTATGCCGTGCCGCAGTCCTTCAGCTTCTCTGACATTATCGTCATAGTAACATACTTCCTTCTCAATCTCGCCGTGGGCATCTGGGTAAGTTCCATAGGTGTGTGTGTGTGTGTGTGTTTTACCTTCTTGTGTCAGGTTTAAGTGCATCATGCGTGAAGATGAAAAGTATCCTCTGCTAGTCGTCATGCAGGGTGAGCAGAAACACCCTGAGCGGATATTTCCTGGCTGGACGGGACATGGCCTGGTGGCCGGTGAGTGTGTGTGTGTGTGTGCGTGTGTGTGAACGTGTCCGGAAACAAAAAAATGGATGATGCTGGAAACACAGGAGAAATGTGTGCGTTATCTCGATTCAAAATGAAGATCTGGTGAGGCCTCACAAGACGCTGGTTACAAATAGACTTATCGGAGTTTCTGCTGGTGATGTGAATGTAAAATGAATTGAAAGAGGCATCTCCAGGTGTTTTGGTCCTTCACTGCCGGACTGTGTTTTCCACATGTGACTCTTCGGAGCCGTGAACATGTGCGTTACATTCCCAACCGGGGAGCTTTGTATAGCTAAAGCCATTTGAAAGCTATTCTCTATTTTTGTTGAAGTTGGCTCTGTTAGCACGGCCGATATGAGAAACTGAAATATTTGTCCCGTTATCAGAATCCTAATTAATTACAATCCTGTGTTTATCTTAGCAGAGGAGCAAGTTAGAAAGACCCACTTTTCAGAATGTTTCTCCCTGCTTTTTTCACAACTACTTAATAATAATCCCCGGTTGTTGTCATTCTGTTGTCTACTTTTGTCCATGTTAACGTCACTCTGTCACTTATTTTGATCCTTGTTGTTGTCATTCCATCCTCATCCTTCAGAAATATTTTATTGATCTGTTTATTATTATCATTATCATTTATTGATTTATTTTGTGCTTGTCCTTGTCACTGTTATCGATTCTTATCCTCGCTATCGTCTCTGTCCTTTAAATTATCTCTGCTATTCATATTTATATCCATATTTATTGATATTGTTATTTTTGTGCTAATGTGACACTCAAAAGTTCCCTATGGGGATCAATAAAGTACCATTTTATCTTCCCTTATCTTATCTTAATCATACAAAATAATCAATTTACGATGCTTTTCATGCAACGCTGTTCATTCGGCACAATGCCGGGTGTGTCTGTGCGCAGATCGGTGCGTCTCTCTTTGCCAGCTCGGAGGGCTCGGGCCTGTTTATCGGTCTGGCCGGGACCGGAGCCGCGAGCGGCATTGCTGTCACCGGCTTTGAATGGAATGTAAGACAACATCACACACACACACATATGCTAGGCTAATTGCTAATGCGATTATTAATGCTCCGTGGGACATTGTTTTAATGCGGAATGGCCTGCAGGGGGGCAGAGCTCTCCTTCCCACTCAGTTGTGGCCCAGATATTTTTCTGGTTGAATTACAAGATAAAGGAACATCTCTCTTCCTTTGGTATGCAAACATCTCAGCAGCTATGTTGGTTTACTGCCTGTAAGAATGTCTTTGAGAACCCGTGTCTGTGAGTCTGATCATTGAACTGGGAGATAATAATTGGTAAACTGTTTAGCTGCAGCACGATTCCGGAATTTGAAGGCATCGCTTTCTTCTGATGGGAACGACGACACTGATCGTGTCCTAATCAACGAAGATTCAGTGAAATCACACAAAACCGCAGAATCTCCGCCAACTATTTTGTACCTTTCGAGAGAAATTTCCACCCACATCCTGTCTAGTGAACACTTGAGCCACAACAGTTGAGAGAATTATAGTTAGTTTAGGAGGATTTTTCCCTTTTGAAGAGCGCGTAGCAACCAGCAGGGGGCGCCAGCAGGGCTCCCACTCAGCCCTGTAAAGTGGGAGGCATCGGGCATTTATCAGTCCATTAAGTCCATCAGCAGAAAAGCCCGGGCTTGACGCATGAACTGCTCACATTTGTGACGGCGATGGGTAATCTGATTACTCCCCCCCCCCCCCCCCCCCCCCTCTCCACCCTTTATTTTTTTTTTTTTTTTTTTCTTTTTTTTTTTTTGGGGGGGGGCGGGTGTTCTTGTCGGGGTCCCTCTTCTCCCGGGGGG
>CAAKHD010002538.1:21083-48725 GCA_901007705.1 Fistularia tabacaria | reverse complement strand
CCTCACTCCTCCCCCCCCCGAGATGCCTGGGCGCGCACACACACACACACACACACACACACACACACACACGCACACACACACACACACACACACACACACACACACACACACACACACACACACACACACACACACACAAACCGCAGGTATAGCAAGATAGCATCGCTAGGAGACTGAAATGAGGGCTTTTATTGTCGACGCGTCGGCGTCGCCATCTATTAGGGACGGCAGGTGTGAGAATAAAGAACCTCCGTTATCTGAGGCCTGACCTTTGGGTCACATCGATGTCCAAATCCAAAGATCCCGACGCCGCATTCCTACATTTGCACACGTTTCGCTTCGTATCTGCGGGTTTTGAAAAGCCCTCTGGCACGCCTCCGGCCTCTTTGACGATTTTAAACACAGCCTCGGTGTTTACAAGAACAACTCCCCCGCCAAGATTGATATCCAGCCATGTGAGCCAGTCAAACATTTCCTCCCCCCTGATGTGGATACAAGGCTGGGCGCAGTTTATTTTTGGTTAATGTAAAAAAGAAACAAAACAAGAAAAACAGACCTTTTCATTAAAACAGATTTGCCTCTTCATGCGAAGAGAGTAATGACTATTTAAAAGAAATCCAATATAATATACTGCTATATTTCCCCAACTTTAAAGAATTAATCAAATCAATTAAAGTGAAATAAAAACAATAGTTATGGTATTGTTAAGATTATTATTATTATTATAACTCATCATTGTAATGATACTTATCATTAATTATTATTGTAGTAGTTCTATTATGAGTATTTTTATATTATCATTCAATTAATCACCTCATCCCTCCATTTTTAGCAGAAATGTCTGTCAGGTTCTTTTCACGGCTGTTCCGTCAACCTCACAAAACACTAATAATAAAACAGCTACAATAATAATTAATGATACTCATCATTAATTATTATTGTAGTTGTTTTATTTTTTTTAATACTTTATACCGCTATATTTACCCAACGATAAATCATTGATCTAATTAGTTAATGTGAAATAATAACAATGATAATGGTATTATTATTATTTTTATTAAGATTATTATTATAATAGCGATTCATTATAAAGATACTTATCATTAATTATTATTGCCGTTGTTTTATTATTAGTATAGTAGTTGTTTTATTTTTTTAATACTTTATACTTTATACCGCTATATTTACCCAACTTTAAATCATTGATCTAATTAGTTAAAGTGAAATAATAACAATGATAATGGTATTATTATTATTTTTATTAAGATTATTATCATAATAGCGATTCATTGTAAAGATAATTATCATTAATTATTATTGTCATTGTTTTATTATTAGTATAGTAGTTGTTTTATTTTTTTTAATACTTTATACTTTTACCACTATATTTACCCAACTTTAAATCATTGATCTAATTCGTTAAAGTGCAATAGTAACAATGATAATGGTATTATTATTACTTTGATGAAGATTATTATCATAATAGCGATTCATTGTAAAGATACTTATCATTAATTATTATTGTCGTTGTTTTATTATTAGTATTTTTATATTATCCTTCAACTAATCACCTCATCCCTCCATTTTCAGCAGAAATGTCTGTCAGGCTCCTTTCATGGCTGCTCCTTCAACGTCACATTTACCTCGAATCAACGTCTCGTTTGCACATCGCTTTAAAAAGCAAATGGCCACCAACACTTGCTGCTCTTGGTTCTCCTAGGTGCGTAACCTGACCTGGTGGACGCTGACTGAGGAGTCCCCGGGAGAAATCCCTTTGCAGAAGGTGTCTTCTGTCAGCCGCCGCGACTCTGAAGGTGACGCTCAGCTCGCGAGCATTCGGGACTAAAATAAAAATAAAGAATCCAGTATCTTGTGATGAATAATCCCATCCCGGATAAACGCTGTGATTGTCAGCGTCTGAGTAACTTCCTGTGTGTGTCACGCTGCAGACTCAGGGTCCAGGCGTCCGGTGACAGCGTGCGGTCGCTGGGCCGGCCTGTGCGTGGCCGCGTTGCGGAAGCCCGAGGGGACCCCGGCTCCCAGGGTCCCCAGCGTCAGGGAGAGCGTCTTCTGGTCCAGGTTCTGCTGCGTTAACGCTCTCCTGCTGGTCAGCATTAACATCTTTCTCTATGCGTACTTTGCCTGAGAGGAGCAGATCTAGTTTCCCGGGTGAGCACCAGACAACACCTTCCACTGACAGATACCGACTCTCCCACGGACGCAGACTGATTCTTTGGTTGTTATTGGGGTTTTCCCTGAATCCTGCAAGAAAACAGGACGGGAAATCTTTTCTTGATAATGTTATTTTGGGCGCTGGAAAAACCTTTCATCAGATGGTGAAGGCACTCATCGCCTATTATGGTGATTTGGTTGCATGTTGTTGACATGCCTCTGGAAAACTCTTCAACTTTTAACTTTGTTCTCCACTATTAGCCTGATAGTAGCTGTTAGCGTCTGTTAGCCATCTCCAAAATGAATTGAACTATTTTCAGTATTTGCAAAACTTGATGTCGCACAAACTAGCATCGTGGAGCCATTTATTCTGTCATTAGCAACATTTAGACAACATTTCAACATTTAACTTTGTTCTCCACGAATAGCGTAATTGTAGCTGCTAGCGTCTGTTAGCCATTTCCAAAATGAATGAGCTATTTTAAGTATTTACAAAACATGATGTAGCACAAATTAGCATCGTGGAGCCATTTATTTTGTTATTGACAACATTTCAACATCTGACTCCATTCTCCACTATTAGCTTGTTAGTAGCTATTAGCATCTGTTAGCCATTTCCAAAATGTGTTGAACTATTTTAAGTATTTGCAAAACATAATGTAGCACAAGCTAGCATCGTGTTGCCATTTCTTCTGTTATTGGCAACATTTAAACAGAAGCTGCTGTCTGCCGGCCACAGTTAGCATGAATACTGAGCCAGCATCTTTTTAAGCTATTTGTTAGCAAATGTTTGTCATTGTTAATTACCCATAAAGGCCCTTTTTACATCATCCCGATCTGATACCACTCTTAACTTTTATAAGCTTTGCCTAGCGGTGTTTGTCAAATCCAGACCCTTTCGGAAATATGTGAATATTTGTCAGCCGTTTCTGACTCGGTGTTAGCCCATTTTAGCTCCGTGCTAGCATCAGTCAATGGTAACGGTGTCTGATTTTAGCGTTGTATATCGTGTTGCCTGTCGCGTTGCATTTTTCCCCCAAATTCAAGAAACATTCAGCTCCCATCTGGACACAGACTTGCATCAGCGATGCAGCATATGTTAACAATCACGGGGCAACGATGAAACAAAAAGTCCGAGACGCCTTCAGAAAATGCTTAGTGAGTAGCAGCGTTGTGATGCAAACAGAAACAATATTACAAAACCAGTGTTGAAATTATATATTACTGTTAATCCAACTAGAATATGTATTAACATCCCTCCCTTTTCTTGCAAAAAATATGATTCATTCCCTCATTTTTCTTTGCAACTTATTTAAGAACTGAAATCATTTTTCGTGTCATCTTTACCCCGTTGTTGTGCCCATTCTTAATTCTGATTAATAACTTGTATTCTTTCTTCAGTTGAATCTTTCCTGATCCAAATGTTTCCCCTCTCGCTATTTTTTCTCCTTTTATGTTTTAGTCAAGTAATTGTTCTTGAACGTGGTATTTTTTAATCGTGGATCCAGGTCGTATTTCAAGTTATTGCGTAGCGGGAACCCAGAAAAAACATGTTGTGAAAAATTTGTCGTTCTCTTTTTTTTTATGTATTGAATAATCAGCAAACGTGTCTAAGCGTTAGATAAAGAAGCAGGGGAGTACGATCTTTTCGACCTGTCCATCCAAATATGTTGATGTTGTTGGTTGTTGTTGTGGTATCCAATAAATTTCATAGTGTGTATTTTACGGTCATAAGGAGTCATGGTCACATGCAGATCATTTTTTAATTCGGACGTCTACTTTTATTTGTTTTTTGCAGACATTGTGAGTTCAGAATCGGTTACTTAATAACAGCACGAACACGCTTTCAGCTCGATGGGTTAAGAAGAAATACAGCAGGATCTGAAACACACCGGGGTTTAAACATCCACTCAATCATTAAGGTGGACCACAATATAAAGCACGCACATTTGATCTCATTAAATGTCATGTTTCGTCCAACCATTTAGACGGTCGCAGAGATCCCATCCGAAAAAGCAAGAAATCCGGCTCGTGTTCAGCCTTTCCGACAGATAGCTGAAATAATACAAATCCCCTTAAAACCAAAAAATGATTCCTTGCGATAAATAACGACGGGTTGATTTGACAGAAGTCATGCTTGTTGTGAAGCAGAAACGAGGAAGAAACAGAGACAATGAATGCACCCGTCAGCAATGAGGGAGAAGAAGCCAAATGAATAACAACACGTAGATGCAGTGAGTAGAGCAGATCTGATACTTCATAACACTCGAGACAAACATCACAAGATTTTAAAATTCTGACTCCTGACTGATACCATGAAGAGCTTTTAACCACGAAGTACCACGAAGGCAGAAGCTGAGCAGGAACATCACTGACCTCAATTGCACAGAGATGCAAGACTCCTGGTTAGAATAAAAATAGAGGGCCTCTCGCACACTCTTGAAAAAGAGCTGAGTTTATATGACAGGGATTGATTGCCTGCGCGTGACCTCAGCGATATGTGCCACCGACTCTTTGCACATCATAGAACGACAAAGCCGCCTGCGCTGCTTTGAGCCGGAAGACGAAGCCGGTTAGCCTTCGTACCAACGCCGTTGAACAACGGAGCCATTGTGTGGACTTCCAACCCCGAATGAATTACCCGTTACGGAACTGGGGCCTTTTGTGTGTCGATCATTTGTTCACATTTTAAAAGTTAGCAGCGCATCTTCAGCTCGGTCGCGTCCAAATGCTAAAACGGGCGTCCGCCCCCACGACTGCTTTCCCCTTTGTTGAGTCAAATTACGAAATAAACCGAGGCTAAAAGGGAAAAAAAAATAAGGGTGAGCTAATTTCGCCGCTAGCTTGAATGGAGGAGCTGTACTGCAGCGTGAATGGCTTTCGGTTTCCTTCGAGCCCCTGTTGTGTCCGCGGCGTCGGTGTGAGCGTGGCGTGGGTCAGTGGTACAGCGGCCGGACGTACTCCGGAGGAAACACTCCCACTCGTCCGCGGCAGCGACCTCTCCACCTCAGGGAGCTGGAGCAGTCCAGCAGGTCCACGATGTCCCCGCGGAGGAAGTGCAGGTGGGCGGCGTGAGCGGGTGCGTAGTCGCAGAGGGCCTGAGCCAGACGAGGTTTCTGCGCAAAGACGCGGAACTTTTAGGACCTCTCATTAAAGATCAGAAAACCTTTTTGACACTCGATCGTACCCTCATTTCCTGGGGACGCGGGGACGAGGGCTCTTTGACGGGCTTGCAGGGTCGGGAGTGGAGGTGCCCCGAGGACAGGGACTCCTGGGAGCTGCTCCGGTAAGGGTTGGGGTACGGGTTGTATCCGTCCGAGGGAGGGTCCCGGAGCAGGACCGCTCTCTCCACGGCGATGCTGTGGGTGCGGTAGAAATCCACCAGCCGGTTCAGGGAGCAGAAGGACTCGTCCCAGATGCAGTACCGACCGCCCCCTTCCAGGACTCGGAAATGCTCCACCCGGTCGCCGTAGCTGCAACGACAAGAGCACCAGGTATCGACGATCTTCACTCTTAGATACGTCGACTCTGGGAGCAGCTACCTAAGGATTTCTTTCAAATCTGGTTTCTGAGAACTTCCTGGAAACACCAGAGCGGAGGGTTGCAACTCTTTACTGCAGTCTTTATTATCCAGGGAGGCCGAGATGCCTCCAAGCGTCCACCTGGGGTTTTCTTAATCCAGCTTTTATACCTTTTTCTCCAATTTATCATTCTGAAATGTGCCGATGTCACATTTTAGTCTCCTAGGTCGGAAATCCGCAGAATGGAGAAAGTCGCTCCTGATGAGGAACTTTTTAAACACCGGGAAGGAACCGCAGCGAGTGACGCGTCGGACCACAGCAATGCAGGCGGACGAGCGAGGGCATCTCGGCCGACCAACCCGGCCATTAATTCGAAATACGAGCCGAAGCGTGTCTGACTTTACCGCCGTGCTTTTCTGTCTTCGAGAGAATTAAACTACAAAATGAGATCGCCAGACTCAACAAACAATTATCGTGATGGAAAAAAAAAAAACTTTTCATCTGTGACTGTGTGTTTGTGTGGGAGATTTTGTCCTGCACGGGAGACAGATGAACTCCAGCTGGAGCAAATATTTGTTCAATCTCTTTCCATGCTTTATCTGCTGCTTATAAACAAGAAGTCAAGGCTGATAGATGTTGCCAGCTTTACCCGGGCGTTTGTCGCCCCCTAGTGGTTGAAGGGAGAATTGCACCCTGGTTGCACAGCTCCGAACAACTGCAACACACAGCTATGCCTGTGTGTGTGTGTGTGTGTGTGTGTGTGTGTGTGTGTGTGTGTGCGTGTTACAGATGTTGTTATTTAAAACATTAATAATGTGCGCATTCTGTGCATGTTTGTCGGGGACATGTGTGTGTTGCGTAACACACCTGTGTTTGATGAACGACAGCGGGCCGTTACGTAACAACCCCACGATTATTGAACATGTTTCATTAACCCTCAATGATTAAATGTGTCCAACGTCACTTCGGTGACCCAAATTAGGACTCCTCACACACACACACAGACGAGCACACACACACACACACACCGAGTCAGTTCCGATGTGATATTTTTAGTTTAATGGGTTCTAGTTGAATATATTTAAATGGAATCAGCCCTCCACTGACCCGACACACTCCAGAGACACGTGGACTGCCAATGTGCCCGGCGTGAGGGGAAACTGGCGTGCACGATGCAAACCAAACAACACACACACACACACACACACACAACCTGCGTGGAGGACGCAGCTGGAGAACACACGGATGATGCACGGAGAAGACGTGCAGAGGGGCCTTCTGGGACTGACTGGCATCACAGTGTGATTCCAGAGGAATGTAGTTTCAGGCCGCAGCACCAGATTTAGCTGCTTCCTGCGTCGGCCGGACCCAAAAAATTCATATGTGTGTGTGTGTGTGATGCGTTTACTGACCTGACAGAGACAGAGAACTCTCCCGGGGCCGACTCGCTTTCCCTCACCAGGAAGACGCCGGCGTCCCGCCGGCTGAGACGCTGCTCGGCCTCCAGCCTCGGCACCCGTCCTGCGAACCACCTACGGGAAAACACACACACACACACACACACACACATTTGAATGTTCTCCAAACTTCATCTGGGTGAAGTCCGAGGGGTCCCGGTGACGGATGGGGCGAACACAGAAGATGACTTAGACGAGCACACGTTCACCTCCCCGTCCCTTTGCTTTGAAATGCAGGTTCGAGGGAAGAATCTTCGAAACAAATGAAAAGACGACTCAGCGCTTCCGAGTCCGAGGTGAACGAAGCTTCTCCCGGACTCTCTCTCTTCTCCTTTAGCGGCGATTCCAGCGCGGGGACGCTTGCAGAGAAACCTCCATCTGAACTTCAGCAAGGTAACCTCCTGGTCTGCACGTGGATTTTAGGATTCTTACGCGTGACGGCGATGGAGAAGGAGATGTTCTTACGGATGAGGCAGGAGGGAAATGTAGTTCTCCGGCACGTAGCCACGCTTCCCCTGGATCTCCGCCGTGAACCAGCAGGATTCCTCCTCCATCTCTGTCACCTACAACACACACACCTTCTTATCCATGCAGCTTCTGGGACGTCCATGGATTAAAAGCCCCGGCGACCTCACGTACCTTCAGGATGTCCCCCTTCTGGAAGCTGATCTCGTCCGGCTCGGTCGCAGAGAAGGAGAAGAGGGCCACTGCCTCCATGGTGGGCTTCCGAGTCAAGACCACCTCGACCCTTCTTCGTAGAAGGTGCTTTCACTCCATGGATGGATGGAGAGTTTGGAGCTGTGTGAGCAGAGCGCCGCTGTGTGAGAGCACGATGAGATAACCAGTGTGTGTGTGTGTGTGTGTGTGTGTGTGTGTGTGTGTGTGTGCAGGCAGTCACTGACATTCTGCTCATTAGTTAATGAGGAGAATTTGTGTGTGTGTGCGTGTGTGTGTGTGTGTGTGTGTGTGTGTGTGTTCTCCTGTGCTTCCATGTGACCACAGTGGTGAGTGTGTGAACACGAGAAGGCGTGGAAAGCTGTCTCCATCTCCATCTCCATCTCCATCTCCATCTCCACCTCCATCTCCACCTCCTGGAATGCGCCCAGCAGGGAAGGAGGCACAGGGGTTGCAGGGAGAGCAAGTAAATGTAATCTATTACAGATTACTCGTCTGCATCTGCAACTTCCTGTGAGCCATTTAATCCCGTTTTCTGTTTTAAAAAAACACCAAAGGGGATTCGATGTGGGAGAACAAAGGTTTGTGAGCTGAGTCTGGAAATATTTAATACCGAATAAATATTCACATGAATTCCTAGATGTAGAAAAGAGATAGAAATATACAATATTTAATAGAACTTGCTAAACTGTGCATTTTAACAGAGCTCCGTTCCCGCAGTGTCATCAGCAGGTCAGGTCACGTCGGCTTCAGATCTCTGATAAATCCACAGCAGAGATGTTTTCAGTCCGATGTAACTCAGCGGCTTCAAACGCCGGCCCTGAACGATAAGAAGTCAATTCAAAGAAGAACAAACCAGATATTTATCTCTCTTTTTGTCTTCTTCTTCTTCTCCTTTGGGTTTTTCCCTTCAGGGTCTCCACATCTTCTCTCTGGCCTTCATCTAGACCTCCAATTCCAATATCTTCACTCTCCCTCCTCTGTCCATGACCCAACCATCTCTGACCTTCTCTCCAAAACATCTACCATGTCATTCCTGATCCTCTCCATCCTGGTCACTCCCAAAGAGAACCTCCACATCTTCATGTCTGCCACCTCCAGCTCTGCCTCCTGTCTTTTCTCCAAACCATCCATCATCTCTGCTCTCACCACTGTCTCCTCCAGCTTTCCTTTCCTTCTGGCTGATGTTCTTCTATCTCATAGAACCCCTGACACTTTTCTCCACCCGTTCCAACCTGCTGGAACCCGTTTCTTCACCTCTTCTCCACTCTCTCCGTTGCTCTGGACTGTTGACCCTCAGCACTTGAAATCCTCCACCTTCTTGATCTCCCCTCCCTGTAGCCTCAGCGTTCCACCCGGGTTCCTCTCATTCACACACATTATTCTGTATTTATCTCCTTTTTTGCAATTATTACAAGTTCATACATTTCATCAATTCTTTGGGAAAAGCTTCATATATATCATTCATGAAGTGGGAAATTATCAGAGAAGTGATCGACAGAATTGAGATTCCAGGTTGGTTCAGAGGTTAGCGCTTCCACCTCCCAGCCAGAAGGTCCCTGGTTGGATTCCCACAGGGAGGTCTTTCTGTGTGGAGTCTCCATGCATCTGCGTGGGGTTCCTCAGGGTTCCTCCCACAGTCCAAAGACATGCAGGAGCTTCGCTGGAGACCCTGAATTGTCCAGATGTGAGAGGGTGAACGACTGTATGTCTCCTTTTTTTGTCCCTGTGATTGACAGGTGGGGGGTAAAAAACCCGCCTGGAATAGGCTCCTCCCCCTCCACCCTGAGCGCAGGGCAAACATTCTAGATAACGGATGAATATTCGGAAAGAAATCAGCGTCGGAAGAAAGCTGATAAGGAAATGAAGATATTTATTAAAGGACAGAGTGACTGTATTTCCAGGCACATCTGAAGGCACGAGTTTATCTGTTAATCTGTTAATCCGCGTGTTTTATCTTCCATCACTATTGCAGAGAAAAAACCTCAAAAAATAACAGAGCTGGTTGATCCTGTAGCTTCTTTTAACATCCTAGAATCAGAAGCAGGAAAATGTATCACGTCAGCAAGGCGACCGAAACTCTCGCCCTTGTGTTGACTGGCCGTGTGTGTGTTAGTGTGTTAGTGTGTGTGTGTGTGTGTGTGTGTGTGTGTGTGTCAGTAGCAGTCCACTATGACCTCCTGCCCGGGCAGGGCGTGGAGCTGGGCGCCGCCGGCGCTCAGTATGTCCTGCAGCAGCGAGCGGAGGGAGTTGTGGACGTGGTCGCTGCTCTGCGTCAGAACGGCGAGGCGGCGGTCCAGCCCCAGGGAGCGCAGCACCTCACACACACTCACACACACACACTCGCTGCCGCCGCCCTCCTCCTCCTCCGTCGCCTCGCCGCCGCCCTCCCCCGCTCCGCTGCCCCGCGCTCCGTCCGAGGCGCCGTTTTCCGATCCCTTCGCCGATAACATCTTCCTGATCTCCCTCCCCCAGCCCCGTCCGGGGAGTTCACAGGAAACTGTTGTCGCCGCGGAAACGCTGGCGGTCCCCGACGACGTGGGCCACGCCGCGTCCCTGAGCGTTATCAGCAGCTGACAGGCCTTCAGCGCCACCGGCCTGTCGCAGTCGACCAGGCCGCTCAGCAGCGCCGAGAGGACGCCCTGCCGCACCAGGACCTTCAATCTGCCGTCCAGGTCAGGATCCCCGTCCGAACACCGCCCGTCGCCGGGGCGACCGGAGAGGGCCTCCTCCAGCAGCAGCTCGGCCAGCTCCAGCGTGTGAACCTTGACCTCCCAGTCCAGATCGACGCTGCCGCGCCGGAGGACGGCGCGCACGGCGTTCACGAGGAGCGGCGGCGCCGGGCGGCAGGAGGAGAACCAGGCGATGAAGTGCAGCACGACGGCCCGCCGGGCGAAGCCCTCCGTGTCCTCGGAGAGGATCTCCAGCAGGCCGGCGACCACGTCCGCCTGAAACGTTCGCAGAAGAGGAAGGCGGTCCGTCAGGCGTGGTCCGGGTTCCGGCTGGAACTCGGAGGAGCGACCAGAGGTGAGGAGAACCAACCTGCTCCTGTGGCGGCGGCGCCCCCTGCTGCCAGCCGCGCGTAAGTGTCCGAGCCAGGGCGGCCACCGCGCTGGCCCTCACGTAGCTCTCCGGGTCCCGCAGCGCCTCCTGGAGGAGGGCGGTGGTGTCGCGGTCGCTCGGCGCGGCGGCGTCATCGTCGAGGGCCAGCTGCCCCAAAAACTCCACGGTGGAGTCCCTCACCTCCCAGCGGGGGTCACACACACGCTTCCTCACCAGCCTGAGGAGATCTGACAGGAACACCCACGTGTAAGAACATCGCTAACTCGGACACTCAGACCTTACCAATATGGCCGCCGGGAGACGCCACCTTCTCTGAAGCCCTCCGTTACGGACGAGACGTCCGAGCGATCGCTCAGCCACGTCATCAGGGCCTTGTAGGACTTGTGTAACACCTGGAAGACGGAAACATCAGGTTTATTGTCCGACCCCTCCGGCCCGTCCTGCTGATCCAACCTTTTAGAGGTTTTTAGAGACGATCCTGGACCCGCTGAGAGAAGCTGAGTCTCTCCGGAACATGCCAGAACCTGCGATTCATATTTTTTTGTGTCTTCACCGCCTGCAGAAGGTCTGCAGGGTGGCGGGACTCACGGTGGCGTCCGAGTCGGGATCGTCTAGATACTCGAGCAGAAGGATCAACACCTCCTTCAGCAGGTCCTTCATCCCTGGAAGACAGTCTGAATATCACCCACAGCCTTCTTCCTCTAGATTCACTGTCAAAGTCAAAGACGAGAGACTTCTTCTCCATGTTTGTGGTTTCATCTAAACTTACCAGGGCCTCCACTGAGGGACGTGAGGGCCTCCAAAGCACATTTCACCACCTTCCCGCTGGCGACGACGTGCCTGGAGATCTGGGCGGGGCCGGCGGAGGCGGCGGAGGCGCTCCCCGTGCAGAGCCTCAGCAGCGACACCACGGCACGGGCGACCTCAGCCGGGGGGCACGGCAGGACATCGGGAGGCTGCGGCAACAACGGGTGCGTCAGTGGTGGACCGGTGGAGACTGAGACGGGTTCTCGCGTCTCACCAAGAGCGCGATCCGAGGCGTGGCCCTCAGACAGACGCACGTCAAGGAGACGCACGAGGTTTTACTCTTCAGGTGCTCCGCCATCGCCGCCCGGAGCTCGTCCACAGCCGGGCCTGGAAATACAGTCACGGAAATGAGAGCGTTTGCACCAAAGTTTGCGAATCCCTTCCACGGACGAAGGCGCGTTTGCTACCTGAAGCCAGCAGACGCCGGCCCGTGACGACATCCAGGACCAGCAGGAGGATTCTCACCACCTGAGCCGTGTTTGCGGCGTCGCTGCAACGAGAAGGAGAACGTTGAAGAGGAAAAAAACACGCACTCCTGTGCAGAGTTTGTGCCGTGAGTACGAACACCGGAGCGCCATTCTCACCGAGGGTCCCTGCGCAGGAGAGCAGACGCAACCTGGACCAGGTCGCCGGGCCCGCCCACCTTCAGCATCAACGAGAGGAGGCGTCCGAGGTTCGGAGGCCCGCCGCCTTCATCGGGGACGGAGCTGAGGAGAGCGCACGCCCACACCGTGACCTTATGATTCCCAGAGAACTTCATTAACGGCTGGATTTGCACGGAGAGAGCAGAACGTGGCTCCGCCGACGCCTCATCTGCTTTTCACTCACGCTGGAAACACAAGTTTCTCACAACTGATGTGAAGCAGTGGCACTTACATAACTTTGAATTTCACCCCGTGTTTGTATTTTTCTGTTCCATCCGACGCTGTTGTAAAACTCCCTTCGCCGCTCTCAAACCAACTAAACCGCATCTATCAAATCCAGAAACTAAAGAAGACCTTGAACGAGAGCAGCCTGTTCACCTCCCTGCCTATTCTGTTTATTAACGTGTTTTAATATAGATATGTTTTGACTATCATTTGACTGTCTCTCTTATTTATATTTATATCCATATTTATTGATATTGTTATTGTTGCGCTGTTGTGACAGAAGAATTTCCCCTATGGGGATCAATAAAGTATTATCTTATCTTAATCCTCTTTAAGTCGTGTCGGAGATGCTCCACCTGTGCGTTGCCATGACGACGTCCATCACGGCCAGCGTGAGCCGACCGCCGCCTTCGACCACCAGCTCCTCCAGGGGGCCCGAGGCCACGCCGAGCAGCATCTCCCGCAGAGGAGGCCCGGCCCGGCCCAGGACCAGCGCCAGGAGTTTGAGCGTCTGCAAGCTCCGGTGGTGCTGCGTGGGATCTCTGGGGACCAGCGACTCCTTCAGGTGTCCTGAGATCGCCATGACGACAGGGTTGTTTCCCGTACGAGCGTCGAACGCGGCGGCGGGTTGCGTCGTCGTCGCAGAGCCGTTGGCCCGGCCTGCGGCGGAGTCGTCCTTTCCGCCTGTCGGGTTATGGGATGAAGAGTCCGGCTGGAGGAAGAGCAGGATGTCGGCCAGCGTCTGATTGGCAGCCGAGGCCACGAAGAGACTCGTGTCCGTCTGGAGTTGGAGAAGGTGTTCGATGAAGTCTGGAAGAGCGAGAGGTTCCAATTACAGCCACGGGCGGTGAAACTTCCACATGGTAAAAAGTGAAACTGTATCATCTGTAAAAATGTGCTTCTGGCAGATCTGGACCTGCGTGCTGGAAGAAGGCGAGCGCCTCTGGGTGCCGCAGCATCCTGTTCAAGCCTTGGATCCAGCCGATGCGTACGCAGGGATCCTCCCAGAGCCCTGCCTCCTCCCAGCGCTGAGGGCTGAAGATCACGTCCAGGACCCGGAACTCCTGCAAGACGCCCTCCGTGATCAGCGGCCGGTTTCCCGTGTTCGCAGACGCGGCGACTTCACGACCCCCCCTACCTGAAGCGTTTTGAAGTCCCCCTCAGACGCAGCCATGAGGCCGGTGAGTTTGAGAGCAAAGGAGAGGACGGCGGCGTCCGCAGCTCTGTTGTGCATCACGGTGGATATGAAGTGGAGGAGGGCCGGGCAGCTCTGAAGCAGGGATCCACCTTCATCCAACACAGAAGACGGGCGGGTTTACATCGTGCGTGCAAACTGCACATTGTTCCTTCAACATTGAAGTCTGCATCGGCCCCCAAATCCACACAGAGGTGGAGACCTGCAGGGCATGGAGTTTTGCAAGCTCAACCAACTCAGCAACAGCTGACACGTCACATCTCCACATAGACTTTCACTCTGGTGAAAGATCACACCAGAATATCTAAAAGTCTGGCCAAACTTCCCGCTCTGACCTGCTTGGGTGAGTCCTGTGAGCCAGTCCAGCAGCTTCTCCAGGCTGGTGTCGTCCGGCAAAGACCTGCCAGGATCCGCCAGAACCTCACACACCCGCGGCAGCAGCAACACACACTCCCCGTCCATGCTGGAGATGCGTGTGTCACAGTAACCCCTCTGTATTCAGCAGAATAGACGACTTATCGGTTACTGGAGAATATAAAGTGAAGCCTATTATAAACCGAATTGCGTCATTCTGGTTAAACAAAGAAAATACACTCTTTTTGGTATAGTTAGGCTACACGTTAACATCGCGGGAAATATTAGTGCGTCCGCCGGCACACTGCTTCGCTCCCTGGCCTTACGCTGATTTACAAAGCATAAGGATGGGCTAAACCGCATAGCGCCCTCTTGCGCTGTCACCGATCCCTATGGGCTACACATCTACTCATCCACTTCCTGGTCCGCGAGCCGCTTCCGGTGTCACGCTTCCGCCGTATCGTCCATTTTCACATCTTCGCACATGGTGCCGCACCGGCCGAGGACCATCAGCCCCCCTCGCCCTCTGTAACGTGTCCCTCCGCAAGCGGGGAGCCCTTCTCGCGGCTGTGTTTAAATGCAAGATACGGTGGACATGGTGGACGACCCCGAGTATGAAGAGGAGGAGCCCTCCTTCAGCGACCCGGAGGACTTCGTGGATGACGTCGACGACGAGGGTGAGCGCGCAGGAGAGACCCCGGCTTTCCGGCCTGCTGCTAGCTTAGCCCGGCTAAGCTGCTAGCTTAGCCCGGCTAAGCTAGCAGCAGGCTAGCCGCCCGCAGTCGCAATCTTTTACGTGTTCGGGTGGATCCGGGTGCCGGTAACAAATCGCACATTTTGTTGAATAACCCGGTTTTTCCACTTCACCGGTTCGCTATCGACACGTATCTGGCGCATCCGGCCGTGTGGAGCGATGCTACATGTCGCCCATCAGAGCCTCACCCCGGCCCCCGGAGCCCCCCGGAGCCGGCCGGCTGCGTCGCTATTGTTCAGCTAGTTTTTAAAGAATGTGAAATAAGTCGAAAATGCAAAAAGCTGTGTTCGAGACAATCATCAAGGCCCTCCCGCTGCTACAGGAATCGGAAATGTCATATGTCCATTTGGGCGAATCGATGGTTAGAATCAATACTTTTGAATGGGAGAAATGTTTACTTCTCAAATATTGCACCTAAACCGAGATCCACCCCTTTGGCCAGAGTCATCAGCATGGATTTTATAGCCAAAGTAGACCTAAGGGAATTAGAAAACGTTTTGAGCCTAAAGGCATAGTACTTCTGAATATCCCTGTCACTGATGCTCTTTGAAATTGGCTCATTTGGATGGTAACGCTCCACAGATAGCAACTCCATCATCTTTCCAAAGTGAACCACAGTAACGAAACATAATGGTGCAAATAGTCCTCGGGGCATTTAAATATATCCGCACCAGCTAAGGCAGAAGTTGACTAACGTATCTTTGCCTTTCATTCTCCTCCACAGAGCTTGTGGGTCACATTCTGAGGGAGAAGCCCCAGGAGGCGGACGGCATAGACTCGGTGGTGGTTGTGGACAACGTTCCCCAGGTGGGCCCGGAGCGTCTGGAGAAGCTCAAGAACGTCATCCACAAGATCTTCTCCAAGTTCGGCAAGATCACCACTGAGTTCTACCCGGAAGCGGAGGGCATGACCAAAGGGTGTGTTTCCCTTCTTTTTTTTTTTCCCCTTTCCCCCCCCTTGTCCAGTTGCATCTTTGTTATTGAACATTTAATAACGTATTGTGGTGTTGACACAGCTACATCTTCTTGGAGTACTCCTCGCCCACCCAGGCATCAGAGGCTGTGAAAAACGCAGATGGATACAAGCTGGACAAACAGCACACGTTCAGGGTCAACCTCTTCACGGACTTTGACAAGTGAGGACGGCAGCAGAAGTGTGTGACATTTGCCCTTTGGTCTTTATTTCTTTGTTTCTCATTATCTTCTTCTCTCGCAGGTACATGACCATCAGCGATGAGTGGGAAACTCCAGAGAAGCAGCCTTTCAAAGACTTTGTAAGTGTTGAGCGAATGTTGCCGTGAATCATTTCATCTTCTTTTCCTCTCCACCGCCACCACAGCCAATCGCCTGCCTCCATCTCACCCACAGCCAATCAAACCATCAAATCATACAACTAAACATGGCTAAATTCAAACATGCATCAATGATAATCAACTGACATGTGAGAAACAATAAATCTCCATTCAATTCACACCAAGAGTAACAGGAATGAACCAGGTAGAAAATAATGAACAATGCAAATAGATAATTAAATAAAGGCAAGGAGAATACAACATGTATTTAACTTAACTTAACTTAAGTCTAAGGGAATATCATTCATAAAACTCTATATTTTCTTGCTTTTTCCTTTTTTTTCCCCATAAGTTTCAAGGATTTTTTTTATACGATTCAAAGTCATTTTAAAAGAAAGTAAAATAGCATTTTTGCATCCTGTTTTTGTGAACGAAGAATTCTGCCAAACCTCAAATAACATGAAAACAGTTCATCTCTCTGGTTTACTAAAAGTACACCAGATGTTATGTCGTCTCTTGATAGAGAAGCTGGTAAAGATGGGGACTTTTCTTTCATCCAATTTTGAGTTTTAACCCAAAAATCATATACTTTTTCACATGAAAAAAATGTATGGTCTGTAGTTTCAGTATTTTCTTTTCAAAATGAACAAACACTTCAATGTTAAATCATAATCTTAATAATTCCTTCGATGGATAGATGTTATTCATCACTCGTGTGGTTTTCTTCTGCTGTAGGAGGTAAAGGTAAAGTGAAATACATAGTCCACAGTTTAGCAATTGATTTCTTAACCAACTTAGTCAATAGATCATTTTAATTTTGACGTCCAGGGATCCATTTATCTGTAAAACACTTTCTAATAAGAGAGTTGTTGAATTTTTTTCTGGTCCAAGATCAAAGTTCCCTGGGGTGATATTGAGGGGAGTGGCAGTTGTGTGGGTTGATGTAACATCATGTTTTTAGTAAGAAATAGAAATTGTCAGGGTCGTGCGTTAGGGAACTCACCCACAGCCAATCACTCGCCTCCATCTAACTTCCTGCCCCTTCCCCCTCCATCCATGAACCTCCTCTCTGGTCTTCCTCTAGACCTCCTCCAACCTCAGCATCCTTCCACCCTGATCTCCATCTTCTGTCCACGTCCAAACTGCCTTTATCTCCAGAACATCTGACACCTTCTGTCCCTCTGGACTCGTTCCTGCTCTTCTCCATCCTCCCCACTCCTGCTACGTAATTATTGCCCCTGCATGTGATGATTGTGAGTAAACCTCAGTGGCATCTCCTCAGGGTAACATGCGCCACTGGATCGAGGACCAAGACTGTCGTGACCAGTACAGTGTCATCTATGAAGCCGGAGAACGAACCGCCATTTTCGCCAACGACGCAAAAGAACCCATCACGGTGGAGGAGAGAGCGGTGCGTGGCCGGACCTCAAACCCGCCGCGTAACTGGGTCGGTCTCGACTGGCGAATGACGAGGGTTTTTGTTTTCCGACGCAGCGCTGGACGGAGACGTACGTGCGCTGGTCCCCCAAAGGCACCTACCTGGCCACCTTCCACCAGCGCGGCATCGCGCTGTGGGGCGGCGAGAAGTTCAAGCAGATCCAGAGGTTCAGCCACCAGGGCGTGTCCCTCATCGACTTCTCGCCATGTGAGAGGTAATAAAGGATGTTTTTAACGGGCGCTTTGGGGTGTAAAAGCGTTACATATGTGGAGACCCAAATGTTCATCATAAAAAGCAGTTTATGAGACCATTGCAAGCACGGTGCAAACACAAAGTCAGAATCCGGCACAAAAGAAATAGAAAAGGATTTTATCTCTGATCGCGCGATGAAGAACGTGTGCTGGTCATTGTTAGCCAATCACCTGCCTCCGTCTAACCCACAGCCAATCACCTGCCTCTGTCTAACCCACAGCCAATCACCTGCCTCTGTCTAACCCACAGCCAATCCCCTGCCTCCGTCTAACTCACAGCCAATCACCTGCCTCCGTCTAACTCACAGCCAATCACCTGCCTCCATCTAACTCACAGCCAATCACCTGCCTCCGTCTAACTTCCCGTCTTCTCTCCCCTCCATCCATAAAACCTCCCTGGTCTTCCTGTAGTCCTCCTCCAACCACAGTGGAAGACCTGGGTATTCATTGTTGAGAGCTTACCGTTGCAAGCGTGGTGAAAACTCAGTCTGACGCAGCTCTGCTTTGCAAAAAATGATAAAACAATTTCATCTGTGAGGCTCCCGTCCGATGACGGACGCGCGCTAATCGTTCCCAGGCGCCTCGTCAGGGCGCAGCTGTTCTGAGGCGTCGGCGTTCTCGTGCCCGGGGACGTCCGGGCCTTCCAGAATCTGGGGGAGTGATTTTAATTGCGTGCTGCGGCCATTATTCGAGGAAGGCCCGCCAGATGCGCTCCAGCTGCAATACATAATTCGCAGGCGCCGCCAAGCACGGCTCTCGCCCTTTCTGCCGAACCCGCTGGCCTGTTTGTGTCGTCCCAAGTAAAGGAGACACCAACAGTCCAATGTCAAACCCAGAGAGGAGCCAGGATGGCGCGGGTCTCGGCCGAGATGTGACCTCCTCAAGGACGTCCGGGACACCGTTTGCTGACTTTTTTTTTATTCCTCCCAGGTACGTCGTGACCTTCAGTCCCCTGATGGACACCAAAGAGGACCCGCAGGCCATCATCATCTGGGACATTCTGACCGGACAGAAGAAGAGGGGCTTCCACTGCGAGAGCTCGGCACACTGGCCCATATTCAAGTGAGGCCGTCCGTCCTCCCCGCCACCCGTCTCCTGCGGCGTGGACGGCCTTGTCACGCTGTGCGTTTGTGTCCAGGTGGAGCCACGACGGGAAGTTCTTCGCCAGGATGACCCAGGACACGCTGAGCATCTACGAGACGCCGGTGAGATGATCCGCCGAAAGGTCCGACGAGAGCTTTGTTGTAGTTTGCAATCCGCACTAAAGCTGTCTCTGCCGTTTCCAGTCGATGGGCCTGCTGGACAAGAAGAGCCTCAAGATCACTGGGATCAAGTAAGGAATCCTGATCTTCCTGTTTTTAGGCCTGCTGAAGTCTCTTTGCGGGACCTCCACAAACTTCTCCCCGTCTCCTCAGGGACTTCTCCTGGTCCCCCGGTGACAACATCATCGCCTTCTGGGTGCCCGAGGACAAAGACATCCCTGCCAGGGTGACGCTGATGCAGCTGCCCTCCCGCCAGGAGATCCGCGTCCGCAACCTCTTCAACGTCGTCGACTGCAAACTCCACTGGCAGAGGAATGGAGATTACCTCTGCGTGAAGGTGGACCGGACCCCGAAGGGAACGCAGGTAGGTGCGGCTGGGACGGAGGGAGGACGATGAAGATCGGAGGGATGTGACCAGGGTTTTTTTTTCTTTCTTTCTTTGCTTCTCTCCCAGGGCGTGGTCACCAACTTTGAGATCTTCCGCATGAGGGAGAAGCAGGTTCCCGTGGACGTGGTGGAGATGAAGGGTAGGGACGGGTCCGGGCTCCAACCACAGCCTACCGGAGGAGCAAAACTCATCTCCGCTTTCTTCTTCTCCTCTCCAGAAAGCATCATAGCCTTCGCGTGGGAGCCCAACGGCAGCAAGTTCGCCGTCCTCCACGGCGAGTCTCCCAGGATCAACGCCTCCTTCTACCACGTCAAGAACAACGGCAAGATCGAGCTCATAAGTGAGTGGGGGCGACGCGAGACCGCCGACGTACGAACCTCTCCGCTCGCTCAACCTCACTCTTTGACCTTTGCAGAGATGTTTGACAAGCAGCAGGCCAACAGTATCTTCTGGAGCCCCCAGGGACAATTCATGGTTCTGGCTGGACTGAGGAGGTCAGTTCTAGATATGTGTGTGTGAGAGCTCTTGACTCCGTGACCCGAGGCCTCGCTGGATGTTCTACTGAACCCTGTGTAGATGGTCATTGCTCTGGTTTCCTCTCTGCTCAGTATGAACGGCGCCCTGGCCTTCGTGGACACGTCAGACTGCACCCTGATGAACATAGCAGAGCACTACATGGCCTCTGACGTGGAGTGGGACCCCACCGGACGCTACGTCGTCACGTCCGTCTCCTGGTGGAGCCACAAGGTACCTGCCGCTCTGTCACACCCCTGAGGACCTCCTCGTCCTTCTCCTCCTCCTTCGCACGCTCAAGCTCCCGTTTCTCGTCCGTCCAGGTGGACAACGCCTACTGGCTGTGGACCTTCCAGGGCCGCCTCCTCCAGAAGAACAACAAGGACCGCTTCTGTCAGCTGCTCTGGAGACCGAGACCTCCAACTCTGCTCAGCGGAGACCAGATCAAGGTACGGCTCCTGGTTCCGCCTCGTGCTCGGCCTGAAGAACCATCTGCCGGATGCATCGGCCCGCAGTAAACGCTCCTCTGTCTCCTCCAGATGATCAAGAAGGATCTTAAGAAATACTCGAAGATCTTTGAACAGAAGGACCGTCTGAGCCAGTCCAAGGCCTCCAAGGTCAGATCTTCCCTCCTGGCTGAACGGAGTTGGTTGAAAGCGCTAAGCATGACTCGGCTCTTTTTGCTTCTCGCAGAATCACCTAATCGTGTGTGTGTGTGTGTGTGAGTAGGAGCTGGTGGACAAGCGCAGGACCATGATGGAGGAGTACCACCAGTACAGAGAGCAGACGCAGCAGACCTACCAGGAGCAGAAGGCCGCTCGCCTGGAGCTCAGAGGAGGTTTGTCTCCTGCCGTCGCCGGCCCGGAAGCTTCCGCCTGCGCCGGCGGGGTCTCACACCGCTTTGTGTCCTCCAGGCGTGGACACGGATGAGCTGGACAGCAACGTGGACGACTGGGAGGAGGAGACCATTGAGTTTTTTATCAACGAAGAAATCATTCCTCTCGGAGAACTGTAGTCCCCTACGCAGGTAACACACACACACACACACACACACACTCGGAGGTGTCCATCATCATGGAGATACCTGATGGATCAGCCTGCAGGAGGTCTATTGGAATTTATTCCTTTTTATTTCCCAACCAAATTTCACCTGGTCCATCTCCAGCCAGGTTCTTCTCAGCCTGCTGGAGGCTTAAGTGCCAGGTCCCGTAGGCTGGTCCCGTCAGGCGTCTCCACAGCCGATCATCTCCCCTCGCCGACCCAAAGCTGTCTGTGGGAATAAAAAAAGAAAGCCCTCCCAGGGTCGGCCAGCGGAGAACATAATCCCATCTGTGCGTTTGCATCTTCTCTCTCCCTCTCAGTCCATCCGTTTTTGTGTGGAAGGAGGAGAGAGGAACTGCGTCATTGATCGGAGAAGGACCACGACCACGCCGTGAATCTTGGGGCTCGCTGAGCAGCCTCAACATTCACCTCCAGTGACCTCATCAGAACACACCTTTCGGGTCGACAGCAGCATCGAGGGACAAGAGACCGACCACGCTTTAATATTCTGTCTCTCGTCACCGGGCCGATATTTTTATTTTTTATTTTTTTCTCCCGTGGAACCCCGATATATACTAATCCCGCCTCCCATTTTTTTGAGCCCATTCATAAACTGAAGTCTCTTGCTGGAACCGCTCGTTTCTGAACTGAGCTCGCCGCGCTAGTGTGTTTTCATCGGGCAGCGCGGAGTGCCACGCCGGCGGGGGGGCCGAGGTGTTATGACCCGACGGGCGGCCCTGTTAGTGAATGTGCTGATGTGGCACTACCGTGGCCTGTATCCTCCTCCTTTCAGACTCGCCTTTCACACAGGGAGGGGGCGCGCAGCGGGAATACGTTTAAATAAACGCTCAAACATGACGCGACAACGGCTCTGTCTTCACTCCTTCGCCACGGATCTTCACTTCTTTCTTTTTTTTCTGCACCGCCGTCCACTCCTCACACTTCAGGATAGAGAGAAACATCTTAGCCACACTTTAAATAGAACTATAGACGGATATTATCGGCCTACACGGAAGTACTCAACACAAATCAGGGCGTGCCGGCTAAAAATGAATTGTCTTTTCCGGTCAATAAAATCCACCCAGCTCTGTGTGATCACACCCTTGTTAGTGAAACGCTCGCAGTCAGATGATGCCTTTACAGCTTTTTTTTTTTTTTGCACATATTTAGTGAAAAAAGCAGTAATTGCCAGAACAAATCAAGTTTGTTTGTTTTTTTTACTCAGCTGTAATTATCAACAAATCCAAATTCAAACCGTCAAGAACATGTAATAGATTCAAAATTTAATATCTTTAACACTCAATTATTTGTATTTAAGGAAGGATGGATTTCCTGCTGGGAAGTCAACCGTGGAGCTGCGAACAAAGAAGTCATTCATATTCTGGATGTTGACACACAGGAGCATCGATCATGCGGCCCTGTCTTATTTCCTGGACGTCCTCATTTTGAGTCCAGCAGGAAAGAAAAGAGAACATTGAAGAGTTCGGTGACGATTCTCAGCAAGACCAGCTTTCGCATCAGCGTCGTGTTCGAGACGGTTATCGGAAAAGCAGATAAGCGCGTGCGTAAAGAGGGAACAAGCCATCCTCCATGTCGACCGGAGTTTGGCCCAAATCAAGGTTTCGCTGTCGCGGCATCTTCTCGGCACGTGCGGCCGGGCCTTCGAGCCGAAGAGATACGGACGTCTGCGGAACACTTTGGTTTTGTTTGCGCGGTTTGACATTGTCGAGGCGATAACGCGGGCTTTTGTTCGCGTCCGACTATCTTCACGTTGCCTGGAAAGGGTTTGTTTTATTTTCTCCCGAGTATCTTTCTCCTGCAGG
Organism: Fistularia tabacaria; assembly: GCA_901007705.1. Lineage (NCBI taxonomy): Eukaryota > Metazoa > Chordata > Actinopteri > Syngnathiformes > Fistulariidae > Fistularia > Fistularia tabacaria. Next base: position 25,848 of record CAAKHD010002538.1, on the reverse strand, counting down.
ACCGTCTCTGGGTTCTCGTCCTTCTTTACTGCGATGACAGTGGAGTTGCTGTGGGTAATAAATCGCCCCTCGAGATTAGATTTGTGTGTTTTTTTTCCCCGCCACCCAAAACCAGCTCCGGCGAAGGGCCACCTCGTGATTTGTGGGTGAAATGCGGTGGGGTGAGATTTAGTCTGAAATTGCCACAAAATTTAACAGTTTCGACAGCTTTTTATAAATATTTGGAATTTGGAGTCCGTGCAATCCTTCATGCGAAAACCGCGATCACGAGACAGTGTTATTTTGGGCAGGTCGTCACGGGGACGCTGAAGTCGGTTACAAGACACACATCCTGAAACCAAGGTGGAGAGTCTAGATTTTTTTCTACAGTGACATTTTAACATTGAATGCGGCTCTGGGGGAAAATCAAGTAATTCATTACAACTACCTAGTTACTCTTCTAGGAGTCGTTCCACTCCTGTTACCAAGGAGATTCACTTCATGCTCTTTATTATCATCATAAAGTTATCCTGTAAAACTGACAGCAAAGTCGGTGAACGTGGGACTGGTAGGATTTTCACTTTGCCTGAAGTCGATGATGAAACACGTAAGAGTGATTCATTCATTCATTCATTCATTCATTCATTCATTACGCTAGTCGTGGGTTCACTCTGGACCGGATGCCTGTCAGGCCCGGCAGGGGTCACGTACAGAGACATACAACCATTCACATCTCATATAGAGACAAAACCATTCACTCATTCAAACTTCAAAAAAGGGATATACAACCACTCATTCACTCATTCATCAAACATTATTTAGAGACAACCAGTCATTCATTCACACATCAAAAAGAGATATACAACCACTCGTTCACTACAGATCATATAGAGACAACATTCATTCACATGTCATATAGGGACACTAAACCATTCACCCTCTCAATCTCATCTCATCCAGAGACAAATCCATTCAGTCATTCACATGTCATATAGAGATATACAACCACTCATTCATTCACATGTTGTATAGAGACACAACCATTCATTCATTCACATGTCGTATAGGGACACTAAACCATTCACCCTCTCAATCTCATCTCATCTAGAGACAAATCCATTCAGTCATTCACACATTTAGATACAGCCATTCATTCACTCGTTCACATGTCATATAGAGAAACATTCACTCCTTCATTCATTCATTCACTCACACGTCATATAGGGACAAACAACCATTCACCCTCTCATTCACGTTTCGTAAAGGGACAAACAACCATTCATTCACATGTCATAGAGACATTCAACCACTCAGCCTTTCATTCACATTTCATATCGAGACATGCAACTATTCATTCATTCATTCATTCATTCATTCATTCACACATCATATGGAGACATATAACCATTCATTCATTCACACATCATATAGAGGCATATAACCATTCATTCATTCATTCACACATCATATAGAGGCATATAACCATTCATTCATTCATTCACACATCATATAGAGACATATAACCATTCATTCATTCACACATCATATAGAGACATATAACCACTCATTCATTCATTTATGCATTCATTCACACATCATATAGAGGCATATAACCACTCATTCATTCATTCATTCATTCATTCACTCACACATCATTTAGAGACATATAACCACTCATTCATTCATTCACACATCATATAGAGATATATAACCATTCATTCATTCATTCATTCATTCATTCACTCACACATCATTTAGAGACATATAACCACTCATTCATTCATTCATTCATTCATTCACTCACACATCATTTAGAGACATATAACCACTCATTCATTCATTCATTCATTCATTCACTCACACATCATTTAGAGACATATAACCACTCATTCATTCATTCACACATCATATAGAGATATATAACCATTCATTCATTCATTCATTCATTCATTCACACATCATATAGAGATATATAACCATTCATTCATTCATTCATTCATTCACACGCCACATGAGGACATACAACCATTCACCCTCTCATCCACTTTCTGGACAATTCAGGGTCTCCAGTGAAGCTCCTGCATGTGTTTGGACAGTGGGAGGAACCTGGAGAACCCTGAGGAACCCCATGCAGACACGTGGAGAACGTGGAGACTCCACACAGAAAATGCCCCTGTGGGAATCCCACCAGGGACCTTCTGGCTGTGGGGAACTGCTCACCACGGTGCCAGCCATGTAGAAAAGTGACTTTTACCGCCATTTTATTCCGGATGTTTACGTCCAACATTCCAGTATGTGGCCTGATTTCATTCCGGCGATGACTTCAAGTCCTCCTGCCGTCCGGTCCAGAGCGTTTCAGTCGTCAAATTCACGTCCGGTTCTACGTTTTTAAATATCTTCTGCCGCTCTGTGCTCTTCAAACAGCAGTGAGTTCACAAATACGATTAATAATTCACTCACTTGGATTTTTTCTTTTTGCATGGCAAGCGCTCTTGATGGCAGAATATCAGCCTGTAAATATTCATACCGTTTCTTTAATGTCCAAGTGTGTGTGTTGGCGTTGCTGTGGCTGCAGGGCCATCACTTAGCTCATTAGTCTGCACAGTTAAACCCTTGGCGGATATGTGAGGACACACACAGTGTGAATATTGACACAGAAACCGCGGAGATCGTTAACCTCATTAACCGCCTAATGTGTCTCCTGCTCCGGTTCGACGTGTTCTGAACTTAAATGACTGACGTTTTCTTTCTTTTTCTTTTTTCTCCCTCCTGCTTTGCGGGCTGCCGCACAGTTTCCACCCTGTCATTTCCCCCTCGGGACGAAAAAGGGGAGGCTCCCGACTCCTCCTTCGGGCCTGTTTACGCTCACAGTCTTTTTCGGAGTCCCTCTCCGAGCACATTTTTAGTTCACCTCTAGGTCTGATCTTGGAAAATGTTGCCTTTTTACCACAAGTAAACTGCCAACTATGGAGATATGATGTTCCAGGAAAAGAATGGGATTGCGTAAGATCCTGAATTTCACTCTTTCGGTTCCCTTCGTGTGTTAAAGCTTTTCATCAGCCAAAGGAAGCCGTAATGGTCCTCTGCTCTGGAAACACTGATTGATGCAATGTGGCTACTAATTGTGTCGCCTGATGTAACTCACTGTGTGTTGGTGGGTTGCGTGTCAATCACAGGCTGACGTGCAGAGACGTAAAACCCATAACTGTCGCTCAAACCTGCGAAAAAAAAAAAAAAAAACCCACCGAAGGTTTTTGGGTCTGAGGAGGAGGAAGGTGGGAATCCCAGAAAGCACCAACAGAGGCGCGGAAAGATCGAGCTGACACCATCTTCTGCACGGCCGTTGATAATCCTTCAAAGACAATTTCCCATCTCACGGCAAGAAGTTTTGTGTTTTTGCAGCTTTTAGAAGAAAAAATGCCTGTATTGTCACAATCAGTTCTACACCAGCGAAATTTGACCAGTGCATTGAACCCCATCATGGATGCACCATGAGCAGAAGGCAGCGACGGAACAGCGCCAGGAGAGCAGTTGTCAGTTCAGTGTGTTGCTCAACAACACTTGGACAGGCCAGGAGGAACCTGGAACCAGGAATGTTCGGTTCCAAGGACGACCGCTCTCCCCCCTTTGCGCCACACCGTTGTTCGGCTCGACATTGTTTCGCAAACCACTCGGTGCTGCATCCGCGGCACACGTGCGGGAGGGAGATGTGTGGAAAAAGTTATGATTTTGACATTTTTAATTGAGATTTGCACTGGTTGGTTTGGGGGGATTTGTGCTCCTTTGTGACCCGCATGAACTACGTGTGCGGCCGCCCGGGGATCCGCGCCCCTCGCGTTGGGAAGGCGTCTCATATCATGGGCGTGGGCGGGTTTAGTGTTTCAGGCTAAATTTGGCTGCTGTGTACATGCAAGTGTGTGTCCTCTTAGTGTGTGTCCTCAACAGTGAGGAGAGGGGACGTCTGGCCGGGATCCCAAAATATCGCGAGATGTGCGCTACTCCGCGCGGAGCGTAGTCCGCTGCTGTCCCCCCTCCGGTCTCATCACCGCCCGCCGAACGAGACAGCGGCAGCCCCGGCGACAAAAGAGAGCGGGACAATGGAGCTCGTCTGCCGGGTGAGTCACGACTAAAACCACCACTTTTCGTGTTGATTCATATATTTTTTTTTTTTTCATATCTGTCGCTTGAAAAACCGGACGGGTTTTAGCGGCGGCCGTGATGCTGCCGGCGGACTACAACCGGAGGGGGGAGAGGACAAGATGGGGGGGTCCGTTAGAAGGAGGCTTTTTAGAAAAAAAAAAATGTGAGAGAAAGACGCGTGAAAGGACAGATTTTAACTAAAATAAGCTTGTTTGTCCACCGGAGATGAGACGTGAGACGTGGGTCCTGTCACGGTTGTCCACCGCGAAACAGCTCCTATCAGCGGGGCGGAACACCCCTCGAACCCCGGGGACACTTGCTAGCGTCCCCCCCCCTCTTTCTCCGGGGGAGCGTTCGGCATTCCTTTTAACTCAGTGCGCATGCGCATAAAAACTCGCGTGGATGTGGCGCCCCGAAGGGGGAGCAGAAGCAGACACGCGGCGTGGGGGGGGGGACCTCCGAGGAGATTCTCCTTCCTCTTCTACCAGGAGACGTCACTTTTTCCAGATCCGGTCCCGCACAGCAGATGTGTTTGCGGGACAATGGGGGTGGTGTGGACCCTTCTGCAGCCCCCCACTCCCCCCCCCCCCCCCCCCCCCCCTGCACCCCCGTCTCTCAGTGGCCTTGGCAGCGGCCCATGCCGAGC